>AWUE01023996.1:0-51333 GCA_001974825.2 Corchorus olitorius
TTTAGTGCATGTGAGCTAGCTAAAAACGCGTTTTGCTTGCAATATTCTGCTGTCTGAGGTTCTACGTGATCTCTCATGCTTTCCTCTGTAATTTTGCTTAGATATTGTTTACTATATATGCTGAGGTGATCGGATACAATATCAAAGTTGTCCTTTTTGCTGCTGCATTGGGTATTCATGCTCTGTGATCCATGGGATTTTGTCTTGGGGACAAATCCTTGTAGGCTGCTAGTCTTGGTGTCCAAGGCTCTGCTAAACCATGTTTTTCCTTTGTTTGTTTTAAACTGTGCTCCTAATTCTGCTTTGATCCTTAATTGCAGGTGACTTGATAAAGTGAAAAGCGAACTGGTTGGGCCAGAGATGCATTGGGTTCGGTCAGGCAACCTTAGTAGCTTAGGCAAAGACATTGACACCGTTTTTGTCTTAATGTAAAATTGTAAAAACAAAATAAATCCAATAGATGAAATCAATTTTCTCTCTTTTTCCTTTCTTTGAAACGGTTTAGGCTTAGAAGGATCCAATATCCAAATCCCCAAAGCCAAACAAAATTTCCATATGCAATAAAGATGAGTCCAAAAAGAAATGCACAAGCCCAAAATAATTTAAGAAAAGGAAGCCCAACAGCAAAATTGGTCCAGTGAAAAGGGACCTAAAGAGAAAATAAGAGATGAACTTGGGTTTCAGTTGATTAAATAAATTTGATCCAATCCTAACTAACCAAAGTTAAGTCCAAACCCATCACTAAGTTTTACCTCATAAAGATAATTTATTCTAAATCCTAAATTGGGTGTCTACAGTAGTATGATATACAAGATTTTTCCGTGCATTTTAATTTATATACATCTCACACACTAGTATTAGCTAATACCTTGCACAATATGTCATAATCTACTAAATATGTACTTTAATTTGTTGAAATTGTGTTTTGGGGCCCTTATTTGAGATTTTTATGATAGTTCAGGCCCTTATTTGAGCCTTTAGTCTTTTCTTTTTCTTCATAATAAACAACAAAGAAAAGAAGAGCATGTGTGATGGAACGCGCCATGACCCATGGGATGATTGTAAACTATAATTAATCATAGTATAATATAAGATTAACATATAAATTAACTGGCTTAATTTATTTTATTGACCCATTTGTGAATTTTCTATTTGGGTTTTGACTGTCTGACTTTTCCATCTATTTCTCTCACTCACACGCACAATTAGACAAAAGCATTTGAATGATCGACACTTGGAGAGGCTGAGATCTGGCTCGTGTCAAAGGGAGGGAAGCTATAACTCCTTTCCATTTAGCGTCTATAAAAGGAGACATTGACCTTTAGGTTGAGTTTCTTGAAGCTTGCCGGAAGGCATTGAAGATGTGACGGTTAATGGTGACACTGTTGAATAGTTTTAGACTGAGTTGTGTGAATGTCGTAACTCCTTGAAATTAAGAGATCATTGAAATAGAGTTTTAAAAATTTTAAGAAAATCGTTGAGTCGTAACCATTTTAATTTATTGTTGTATGGTTGACCTGCATGAAACACGGTCCATGCATCTAATAATTTCTCAAATAGGCACACACTAAAATCAAAAAGCAGCCCCCCCTCCCTATTATAAGCAAGTCAGATTTGAGACATATGCTAAAATCATGTGCATATTTCTATGGTTGACGTGTTGACACACGGTCCATGCATCTAATAATTTCTCAAATAGCCAAAAACAAAAAACACCCCCCCCCCCCAAAAGAAAAAAAAAAAGAAGCAAACATATGTTTATTATAAGCAGAGTCAGGTAAACTGTTTTCAATTTAGTGCAAACTAGATACTGGACAAACATGACAGACTCAACAAAAACCACTGACTCAACACTAACTCATTAAAAAAAACTAACTAAAACCTGATAGATCAACAGATCTAGGGACTCTTTATTCTAAAAGAAAAAAGAAACACAATATATATAGCTTTTAACTTAAGTTTTCTTTACCTTATAAGACATGCAATAATTAGGAATCTATGTATATTTGCAACTTCCGACTGATAGTAAACTGTTTTCAATTTATTGCAAACTGGATACTGGACAAACATGCCAGACTCAACAAAAACCACTGACTCAACACTAACTCATTAAAAAAACTGATTAAAACCCGACAGATCAATAGATCTAGGGATTCTTTATTCTAAAAGAAAAAAGAAACACAATATATATAGCTTTTAGCTTAACTATTTTTCACCTTATAAGACATGCAATAATAAGGAATCTATGTATATGTGCAACTTCCGACTGATAGCAAACTCTCCTCATAAGTGTAGACACAATGAAAGATGGCCGGATCAATCCCAACATCATTAATAAATTTTCTAGTCTCAACATATGATTCAAATGTTATTTCTTCAAATACCATAGAATGCATCCAAAAACCATACATCCTTGGAATTCCAACCGGAAGATCAATGTTAATAAGTTTAGTCCAGTAGTTCCCTTCATCATTCAACACCCAAATTCCACATTGATCACTTGTAATATCAGCCATATTATTAGTATTAGTACTATCCCAGAAAGCAATCTGACCGTCGGGTAGAGTCATCAAGTTTCCTTTATGACTTGTTGTTATATAGTTTGTTGTTTGAGTAGTTTATCCCACATTGCTAAGTGAATACAAAAGCAAGTGCTTTATAAAGGCCAAGTTGCTTAAAGAGTTATCTTTGGATAACATGGGCCAAGTGGGGGTTTTGAGTCATTTGGGCTTGATTCTCCTACTAATGGGCCTAGTTAATAGACTAATTTTATTAGTCAAAAGATGGGCACTTGGGGGCTTGGGACTTGGGCTCTTAAATGACTTAGAATTTTTACTAAGTCTTAAATTTTTTGTTTCCAATAAGCATTTTTCGGATAAAGACATTTTTTGAATATGATAAACTGTTAAATCTGTAAATACAGTTTTTCAAGTTTAATAGATATCTGTTGACGAACAGTTATCTTGAAGAAATGTCTCTGATCACTTCTTATAAATAAGAACGTGTTTTCCTTTGAAAACCATAACCAATAATTCTACTTCTTTCTAGATGTTCTTAAGCGGCTTTGTTGTATCCCAAATACAACTTGTTTGAGATAGTCAGACAGTATTGTATTTGAGAAACCTTGGCTCCTCAAAGTCTTGTTTTTCTTTTTTTGTTTTCAAAAATTTTCTAACAATTCAAATACAATATTCCTCTGTTGATTTTGTATTTCTGAAATTAATCATCCATGGCTATTAATGATGCAATCATGAAGATTCTGCCTCAACAAGACGTTGGAAAACTCAATCAATTTGATGGCACCGATTATACAAGGTGGAAGGACAAGATCAAATTCCTCTTGTCAACTGTCAAGGTCTTCTACATTCTGGATGAAAATCTGCCTGATTTGTCTGCTGCAACACCAAAAGATATTGTTGAACAAAGATCTGAACGTCAGACACGTGAAAATGATCTATTGACTTGCCGAGGTCTTATTCTCAATTCACTTTCTGATCGTCTATATGATCTGTACTCTTCACTGCAAACTCTTCGTGAAATCTGGAATGCTCTGGAGACAAAATATCAGAATGAAAAACGTGGAACAGATAAGTTCTTAGCCCTGAATTATTTTGATTTCAAAATGACTGATGATAAGCCTGTCATGGATCAAGTCCATGAACTGCAAATTCTGGTTTCCAAGTTAATGGATTTGGATGTTGCAATCCCTGCTGCACTTCAAATTGGTGCGATTCTGTCAAAACTGCCCTCTTCTTGGAACAATAATCGAAAGAAGGTTCTGTTGCGAAGTGAAAGTTTCACTATGGAGCAATATCAAACTCATCTGCAGATTGAGTGTGAGACTCGAATCAGGGATGAAAAAATGTCCAAGGACAAAGATGCTGCAGAAAGTTCCAAGAACAAATCACAAGTTCATATGGTTGGGGCAAAGTCTGGAAACAAGTCAGAGAAGTCTAAAAGCCTTAAAGTCAATACCAAGGGCTTTAAGAAGAATAGCAAAAGTGACAAAACTTGCTTCCATTGTGGCAAGAAAGGGCATTTCATTAAGGAGTGCCGCTACAAGAAAAAGGAAGACAAAAGATCTGGTTCTTCTTCTAAGACCAATAAAGCAAACTTAGTGAATGATGAAGATCATGTTGCTGTTGTCACTGAAGTGAATGCGATTGTTGCTACAAATTCTGATTTCTTCATTGATTCTGGTGCAACCATAGACATTTGCAACAACAAGGTTCTCTTTAACACTTATGTTGAAGATGAATCTGAAGTGTTTATGGGAAATCAGGCTGGAGAGTTTGTTTATTTTCTAGTTTGCAAATGGTCTTGACAGAGACAGGGTCTTTGTATCACAGCCTTGGCTTTTCCATAAGGCGCTGCTGGTATTACGGGAATATGATGGTAACCAGCCTCCAGAGGAATTTCTCTTTGATTCATGTCCTTTCTGGATTAAAGTTTTTGGAGTCCCATTTAAATTGATGAATGAGAAAGTCGGCATTGCAATAGAGGAGTCACTGGGCAATGTTTTGGATATTGATCCAATAACAGAACGTTACCTGAGGATAAGAGTGGATGTGGATTTGAGGTGCCCTTTTAAGAATGGGATGACCCTTTCGGCTCAGACTGGTGATGTTGAAGTTGATTTCTTTTTTGAGAAACGACCAGACTATTACTGGGTATGTGGAAAGGTGGATCATCAGGAGGATAATTGTGTTGAAGGAATTGCCAGATCAAGGAGCAGGGGTTTTCGATTCGTAAATATAAGCCTGATGATTCGAGTCCACGGTGTTTGTTTAAATCAACTGATTCGAATGTAGGACCGTCGGCATCCGGGGTGGTAGGTAGGGGGAAGGGAACTTAAGGAGCTCCGAGTTTCTCCTTTTTGGCGTCCAGAAGACAAGGTGCGTTTAGGAACCATGTTGACAGCATGCTTCTACGGTCGAAGCCGATGGAGTGTGCGCTGTAGTTTTCGAGAAATCGGCTGAGGTTGTCTCAAGGTTAGTTACGTGCCCAGTGGAGCGAAGATTGGGGGAGGAAGTCGTTTCAAGACCTGGAGTTGAAGTAGTTGGCGATATTCAGGGAGTTTAAGGAGTGGGGAGGAAGGAAGTTAAGAGAGACCTTAAGATGCGACATTATGGTTTGATGGAAGGTGGAGATGAAAACGGGCCTTTAGGTCAGTTGTCTTATCAGGGAAATAGTGGGTCGAATTCATTGGATCAGTTGTATGGTAACCTCCCTGGGGTTGGGCCTTCGCGTGTGGGCTTGAACCAACCTAATCAGCCTGACCTGGTGCATAAGGGGAAAAGGCAGAAAACTAGGCTGGAGGATCGGATGCAGGTTCGACTTCAGGCCCAAATGCTGGGTTCAATTAGCTGATGCGGTATGCAATTGCTGCTGGTTCTCATTTTGAATTAGGTTCAGTTGCATCAGTAGGCTCTAGACAAATTCGTAAGTTCAAGAAGACTACTGTGGCGGCTACGGTCTCGGCCAAATACTATTTTGGTCCTATGGCAACTCCATCTACTTTGTTGGATGGGAAAAAATATTGCTCGGGATGCAAAATTGTGGAGTCTGTTGGTTTTAGTGCTGGGAAGAGGTCGCAAGATGGGCTTGCAAGAGAGGAAGTGGGACGATTTGGAGCTGAATTTATTAGCATTGGAACTAATCAACCCAACGCTGCTGGTAGGGCATCCGATGGTGCTGTTGGTGATGCAATCCAGATGAATGATCGTGAAATGGTAGGGATGGACAAGGAGAGTCATCTCTGCCAGGAGAAATGAAGTGCCTAGTATGGAACTGTCGTGGACTCGGAAGTCGGCGGACAGTTCATAGTTTGCGTAGTTTAATTGCGTGTAATAAACCTAGTTTGGTTTTTCTTTCTGAAACTACGAAGTCTAGTAGTGAGATGGAGTGGGTGCGTTGTTTTTAGGTTTCGAACCCTGTTTTTCTGTAAGTTGTGTTGGAAGAGCGGGCGGCTTAGCTTTGCTCTGGAATAATTGTAGTTCAGTTACTATTTCTTCTTATTCTTTATCTCATATTGATGCTGTAATTGGGTGTTTGGACTGTGATAAATGGCGTTTCACTGGGTTTAATGGGAGGCCGGAAACCAGTCGAAGACACGAATCTTGGAGTTTGTTAAAATTGCTAAAAGAACAGTCTGATCTTCCATGGATTTGTTCGGGAGATTACAATGAAATACTTTCGAATAAGGATAAATGTCGAGGTGCTTTGCGTCCTCAACGGCGGATGGATGGATGCTTTTAGGGAAATTGTTGATTTTTGTGAGTTTGAAGAATTGTCTTTTAAGTGCCCTAAATTAACGTGGTCAAGGAAAGTTGGTGAGGAAGTTCATTTTGCTAAGCTTGATCACTGTTTTTCGACTGAGAGTTGGTTGAGTAAGTTCAATTTTGCTTTTGTTGATCATTTGTGTACTTTTGTTTCCCACCATCTTCCTCTTTTAATTAATTGTTTGAATCAACCGGTAGTACATAGTTATCGGCCTAAGCTGTTTAGATTTGAGAACATGTGGGCTTTGCATGATAATGTTGATTCTATTATTGCCAAGGCTTGGAATAGAGAAGGTAGTTCGAATATTGAGGGTTGTATTCAAAGTTGTGTTAAGGCATTACAAAGATGGGACCAACAAGTTTTTGGTAATGTAAAGGATAGTATACGGAGTAAGAAGAGGGAGTTGCAAATGGTACATAAGGAGGTCCAAATGGGAGCAGATTCTAGACAATTGTTTAGGTGTTTAGATGACCTTAATGCTTTGCAAGATAGAGAAAAATTGGTGTGGAGGCAGATGGCGAAGATAAACTGCTTGCGCGAAGGTGATAGGAACCCGAAAAATTTCCATGCTACAGCTACGGTGCGACAAAAGAAGAAATCGATTTCTTCCATAAAGGATGCGAATGGTGTTCGGGTTATAGAGCCTAATGCAATCGAAAGGGTGCTACAAGATTATTTTCGAGGGATTTTCACTACTACCAATCCTTCGCAAATGAATATTAATCAGGTTTTGAGAATGGTGGAGCCGAGAATAACCTAGTGACGAATGGCGTTTTAAACCAGGAGTTTAGTGAGGAAGAGGTTAAAGCAGTAGTGTTCCAAATGGGCCCTGATAAATCTCCAGGTCCAGATGGAATGATCCATTCTTTTATCAAAAGTTCTGGTTGATTGTGAAAGAGAAAGTTTGTAATATTGTATTAGCTTTTCTCAACCATGGGATGCCGTTAGCAAATATTAATAGCACTAATATTGTACTTGTTTCGAAGTGTGATAATCCTACAAGTGCTAAAGATTTTCGCCCAATTAGTTTGTATAATGTTATTTTCAAAATTATTTCCAAAGTTATGGCTAATAGGTTGAAAGTAGTGTTGCCACAAATTATTGGCCAGAATCAAAGTGCGTTTGTACCAGGGAGGCAAATTTTTGATAGCTCCATGATTGCTTTCGAGACTATTCATTATATGAAGAATAAGAGAGTTGGTGGGAAGCGTCATATGGATCTGAAGTTAGACTTAAGTAAAGCCTATGATCGTGTAGAATGGGTTTTCCTTGAGGGGATTATGTAGAAATTGGGTTTCTCTGACAAGTGGATTTCTCTCGTGGTGGTGAGTGTGTGTACGGTGACATATTCAGTGTTAATTAATGGAGCTCAATCAAATACGATTATTCCGAGTAGAGGGATTCGTCAGGGTGACCCTTTGTCCCCATATCTGTTTCTTCTTTGTATGGAGGGTTTCTCAACTTTGTTACAGTATGCAGAGAGAACACATATGATTCAGGGAGTTTCAGTAGCGAGGTCAGCTCCGAGAGTGTCTCATTTTTTATTTGCCGATAATATTCTTTTATTTCTCCGGGCAGCTTAGAATAGTGTGAAGCAATTGTGGATTTGCTACATCAGTTCGAAATGGCATCTGGACAAAAAATTAATGTTGATAAATCTACAGTGCTCTTTAATAGTAATACGCCTAACTGTATTCGGAATTCTATTATGCTGAGGTTAGGAGTCTAGAAGGTCTTGACTCGAGACAAATACCTGGGGATGCCAATAATGATTAGTAAGAATAAAAAGATCGAGCTACATATGTTGAAAGATAGATTATGGAGGCGCATAAAAAGGTGGAGAGGCAGATTATTTTCCATTGCAGGCAAAGCGGTAATGATCCAAGCAGTTGCCCAGGCTATATCGACCTATCTGATGAGCTGTTTTAAGTTTCCTAAAACATTTGTACAGGAACTTAACTTGATTGTTGCTAAATTTTGGTGGGGTTCTATGGAGACCCATAGGAAGATTCACTGGAAGGATTGGGATTCTTTGTGTGTGTCTAAGTTAGATGGCGGTCTTGGTTTTCGAGACTTTGAGGCATTTAATTTAGCCTTGTTGGCAAAGCAATATTGGTGCTTAATTTGGAATGAGGAGTCTCTCTACTATCGTATTTTTAGCGCAAAATACTTTCGCAATGGGACATTTATGCAAGCAACTTTGGGGTCTAATCCTTTCTTTGTGTGGCGTAGTTTGTTGGCCGGTAGAGAGATACTTCGATCAGGATGCCGATGGAGAATTGGAGATGGAAAGAGTGTGGATCTGTGGCAGGATAAATGGGTGAGTAATCATCCTTCTTCTTGTCCCGAACCTCGTCCCGGGACAATTTGTCAGAGTAGTACAATTTCTCTTCTTTTTGATGACCAAGGACAATGGGAGGTTGATTTGGTTAATGAGCTCTTTGTGGATGATGATGTGGAGCGTGTGTTGAGTATCCCATTACATCATTCGGCTGGGCATGATGTCTTGATATGGAGTCATATGCATAATGGGTATTATTCGGTGCGTAGTGGCTATCATGTTGCTAGATTGTTGCTAGGGAGATCGGTCTCAAACGTGGATAATAGAGCAGGTAAATGGAAGCTAATTTGGGGAGCGTTGGTTCTCCAAAAGGTTAAGTACTTCATGTGGCGTTTGGTGTTAGGAATCTTGCCATCGAAAGCTAATTTGCAGCAATGGGGTGTTCATGTTTCTAGTGATTGTGAGGTATGTAGTGGAGTTGAAACTTCTTTATTTCATATCTTCTTCACTTGCCCCTTTAGTAGTCGGGTTTGGAGTCTTTCTTGTCCTTAGATACATAATTATTTCGATGCTTGGGAAGGTAGTTTGGATATGTGGGCTGATTGTTTGGATAAAGCTCATGATATGGGGTGTCTATAAGTGTTTTGTTTTGTGCTTTGGTTGATTTGGGCGAATAGAAATAAGGCTTTGCATGACCATTGGTGTGGTTTGCCGGCTAATCTGTCTAGTTGCTCGTTATGTTTATGATGTTGAGCAATCTGCAGGCCAGAACAGAGGTATAGATGTCCCCTTGCGTGCTTTGCCGATATGGAATCCCTTAGCCAGTAATATGTATAAGATTAATAGTGATGCTGCTTTCGATGATCATCAAAAGGAAGCCGGGTTGGGTGTTATAATTAGAGATGAATTTGGAGATGTGTTGGTTGGTGCAACGGCTAGGATAAATCATGTCCCAAATGTGTTGTTTGCATAAATGTATGATATACGATTTGGGTTGATTATTGCTCTTTCTTATGGTCTTTCAAATTCTGAGTTAGAAAGTGATTCGGCCTTAGCTATTATGGATAAACAAGGTTGCATAAACAAGGTTGAAGCATCATTGTGGGAGGGGGGAGTTTTAGTTGATCAGATTAGAGAGTTGAGGGCTTTGTTTAATTTCTGTAGCTTCAATTATGTAAATCGTTTAGCTAATAGGTTTGTACATGAGCTAGCTCACTTTGTATGTGAAGTTGATTTCAATTGTGTTTGAAGCGTAAATTCTCTACCCGTTTGTAATCCGGATCTTATTTAATGAAAGGATCTTTTATTCTAAAAGAAAATTGGACAAAGCTTGATTTGGAACACACGCCAAAATGGATGGCCTAATGGTGGTTTAGGGGCCATGACTGCCATCCGCCATGGCAGCCAACTTTTTCGGCTTTGGAGTTTGGGGCCTCACGTAATCACGTGAAGCCCCATCCCTTTTTTTTTATTTATTTACTTTTCTAATTTTGATTTTTTTTATTTCTTTCTTCTGATTTGATTTTTTTTCTTTTTTTTTCTGATTTGACTTTCCTCCCTTTCTTTTTTTTTTTATATCACTTTAACTTTCCTTTTTTTTTAATTTGGGTTAATTACTAATTATTATGAAGTGTAATGACAAAGTGAAAAAGGCTTATTAGTGCAATAGCTCCAAATTATCCCTTAAATAATCAATGAGTGAAAATATTGTCCATCAAGTGTAATGAAAATTAAATGAACTTCCACATTTACCCTTCAACCAGTTATACATTGTACAATTATTATTATTTTTTGTCTCTAATTTTCTCCTCCGCGTACCTCCAATGTTGGCCACCACTGCCTTCTCTTCATCAACCCGGTGAATCCAACCAATTGAAGCACCTTCTGAGCCAAATTGGTGCCTCAAAGAAGTCTTGTTGCGTTTATCTTTCAAAGATTTTTTTGAAAAATCGGCATACCATGTGATAACTTTGAATAGCAAGCATAATTGCTTGGATGACGAACTTGCCAAAGAATTAATAAATTACTTGATTATTACTTGAAAGGGGAGGAAGGGGTTGTGGATGCTAGAGTACGGTTAAGAAACCCAGGATTACTCTTCATCCATCTATTGGAGAATTTGCCAAAAACATACTCAGATTTAGAAGAAATTGTTGCAAAGGCACCTAATTTCTTGTAATTGATTTTTTTTTTGGCCAAAATTCTTGTAATTGATGTTTAAGGTTTGGGAAATGGAGAGTGGAGATAGTTGACAAGATATTCCAAGCAGTAGAGACATGGGGATTTTTATTATGGTGAATCATGATTCCAAAGTCTTTAATTATCATGATCGTCGACAAGGAGGCATTAGTGACGACGGAGATGGAGATAAAGAGAAGGAACTTCCTTTCTGTTTAAAGGGTAAAAGAGAGAAATCATTAGATTTTCATTACACTTGATAAGAAATATTTCACCCATTACATTCTTTAAGGAATAATCTGAAATCATTACACTAATAGGTCTTTATTTTCTTCTCCATTACACTCCATGATAATTCCCCCTTTTATTTTCTGATTTCCTTTTTTATTCCATTCATTTATTTTATATTTTCCTTAATAATAATAAAAGAAAATGATATGCCCAAAAGAAAAGGAATTGGGCTCAAATCTAAAATGATGGGTCAATGGATGATTGTGGACTCAAAAAGAAATAAAATGAAATTGGCCCAAGAAAAAGGGATAGATGACCCAAATAAAAACAAGGCAAATTATACAGTACACCGTCAGTGGAGTTTAGCAGATTACACAAACGGGTCCTGAAGGGTGACATGTGTCCCTTAGGGACTAGATTGAAATATTTAAAACTTAAATAATTAAAAAAATAGACATGTGTCAACTCCACAACTTACTTGTGGAGTCCAAAATTTACACCACCGGTGTATCATATAATCACCCTAAAAACAATGCCTCAATCCATAACTCTGCCCAAATGACAAAGGAAAATCCATAGACATTCAAGAAGAATAAAAGGGTTGCCCAAAAGGAAATAAAAGAGAGCAATTGAAATTGGACCAAACGAAGTAAGAGAAAGCTCAAAGCAAACGGTTCCAGCAAGAAAAAAAAGAAAGGGAAAAGGACAAGGATGGTTCAAAGAAAAAAAGACCCAAATTTAGAATTAATGGACTAAATTAAGAAAACAAGATGCAACTTGATAATATGATTTGTATGAGCCTAGCACACTTAAATTAGCAAGTCTACCAAAATTAAAATGACAAATTCACTAATATTCCATCCAAAATTGGGTGTCTACAAGGTGATTAACGAACTTCATATCTATACATATATTCATAGATACAGGGAAAACGGAAAATTCAAGTGTAGATTATAACAATAAATATTTAGAATATTGAAGAATAAAAAGTTACATGTAAAACTCTGGAAACCTGAGGAAAAAAAATCAAGTAATAAGAACCGATTGTCAAAATAATAAAAGAAGCTAATAGATAGCCTTGAGATGGCTCAGCATTCAAGCCGATGCATCTTTCAATCAAACAACCGAAAATCAATAACAAAGTTACTAATCAATTACAATTATGGCAAAAAAAAGGCAAAAGAGACGTGCAATTATAGGATTAGAAAAGTCAATGAAAAAATAGCCAAAAGAAAAAAAATAAAACTGCAAAACTTACTGTAAAAAAAAGATTTGAGAGAGATTAGAGTGGAGGGAAGTGCATAAAAGAGGCCCTGCAACAAAACAAAATAAACAAAATATAATCAGAGAATGAAAGGAAAATAAAGAAGCATAAAAGAGAGGAATTGAAAGAAGAAAATGCAAGAAGGAGATGAAGAAGGAGACGACAGAGAGAAGCCACAAATCAACAGCTGTTAAAAATGAGAGAAGAAGGAAAATAGGGTGTCGACAGGTGCCTTTGAACAAACACACGTAGAAGCCACAAATCAACAACTAGCCTTATGAATCATGATACAAGCTCAACATTGTGACAAGAAGTTAATTTCCATTCAGACTCTTATAACTAGTTAATTTCCATTTAGTTGTTTTCATTCAGTTATTTCTCTTGGTAGTTGGTATTAGCATGTCTCTTAGTAGTGGCTTGATTTTAGGAAGTAACTTGTGAACATATCTCTTTAAATACCATGGCTTGGTGATAAGTGCAATAATTTGCATTATTTGGTGCTTAATTAGATTACATCTTTAGCATTTATATTGCACTTTCTATGCTTTACATGATAAATTCTCACATTTTATGTTTTTGAGCTTGTAGGTTAATTTGGAGTGATTTTAAGGAGAAAATCATAACTTTCAATCCGAAAATCCATTCGAAGCAATTCAAATACCTATGGAAAGAGGATTCAAGGCTCTACAACTTTCATTAGGGACTCCGAAGCTAATGTGGACTTGAAGAGAGTGAAAACGTTGAAGAAAGTTGAAGATCGGCGAAATCCTGATGCTGTCCTAAGTCGGGGGCCGACTTACCCCTCAACTTGGGGCCCGGTTGAAACCTCCAATTTGCGCAAACTCAATGTCCTAATCGGGTGCCCACTTGACCTCCAACCGGGCCCCCGATTGTGCCTGACGGAATTTCTAAATATTTTTCCAATTTTCCGATTTTGCCCCTGATTAGTCCAAATTAATTTAGGAGATTTTGTATCCCTATAAATACAGGCTTTTAGGATTATTTTTACTACCTTTTGCTCATCAAAACTATCTTCCTTGTTGGAGAGAAGATTTCCTTGGAGATCCAGTCTAAGATTTCTTTTCTCTATTCTTTTATGTTTATGTTCTTTAATAAATTATTCTTGTGTTATTATTTGAGCATGAACAGCTAAATCCCTAATTAGGGTTTAGGGTGTAGCCAATTGGGGATTATTATTTGATTTTATATTTGAATTGATATTTTCAAGTTGGATTTGTTTTTCTTGTTCTTCATGCAAATTATATGCCTGGCCATCATATAGTTTATCTTAGAGATTGCGTCATGTACTGACGGGTGAAGCATAATCTGTGCACTAGGAAAACAAACAGGTTAGACTGGATCAGACATGAATCTTAGGCTAATTTGATAGATTATTGATTACTTGTTCTTAATGAATCTAGCTAATTATGTTTACATCGACAGATAGTAAATTTGATTAATTAGGTATTCATGTGGAGACTTGACGAAGCGCATATGTAATTTAGAGTAATCCTATTTCAACTTTGCATCAATTCAATTGATAGGTTAATTATTGATTTCCCAATTAGGTGAAACTTGAAGCCCTAAGCTTTCCAATTATTGCCTTCATATCTTTATTTAATTCTCTGCTTTTACAATCCCATTGCTTTTAGTTTTAATTGTCTTGATAGTCTCTCAAAATTTCCTTCCTTGATAGAATTAATTACGATAGAAGTTCTTTGTTCCCCGTGTGTTCGACTCCTAGAATACTCTAGGATTTTATTACTTCAACTGACTCTGTGCACTTGCAGATTTAGTACATCAAGTTTTTGGCTGTTGTTCCCAACACCTCAAAATCCGTTCTCGGCTCTTTTTCTTCACCAAACACCTCTGGTTCACTGTTCCAACCCAAAACACCCAATTTTATTCTAAATACTTTTGATGGAACTAATGTTCACGCTTGGCTCTTTCAAGCTGAACAAAATTTTGCTTTTTATTCGATTCAGCCTACCCAAAGAATCCCAATCGCTGCTTTTTTTATGACAGGCGAGCATTGGCTTGGTTCCAATGGATGCACGTGAATCAGCAATTTTCTGATTGCAGCTCTTTTTCCCGGGCTCTAGAAGTGCGCTTTGGCCCTTCTAAATTTCTGAATCCTCAGGCAAACGAGCACGGTGGCTCATTATCAAGCGGAATTCGAGCTTCTTTCCAACCGGGTTGCAAAGCTTTCTGATGAGCACCTTTTCAATCTGTTTGTTTTGGTCTTCGTTCGGATATTCAACAGGAACTCCACATTCAACATTCTAGCACTTTGGCTCAAGCCATCGAGCTTGCTAAACTGATTGAGGCCAAATTTCAAGAGCAACGATCTTTTTTTCTGCTCCTCCACCGAGCACCTCACCACCTTTTAAATTTCCGATTCGCCGCCTCACACCAACAGAGATGCAGACTCGTCGTGTGAAGGGTCTTTGTTTTAACTGCGATGAGCAATTCAAGCTTGGCCATCGCTGCAAAACAACCCCAATTCTGCTTTTGCAAGTTGATGAAAATCCACCTGATTCACTTCTTACCTTGGAAACAAGTGAGACTCCATCTCCACGACTCCACATATCCTATCTTCAACCTTGAGGGCAAGGTTGCACGACTCCACATATCCTACCTTCAACCTTGAGGGCAAGATTGCCATAGACGAGGGGAATAATGATACAAGCTCAACTGTGTGACAATAAGTTAATTTCCATTCAAACTCTTATAACTAGTTAATTTCTATTTAGTTGTTTTAATTCAGTTATTTCTCTTGGTAGTTAGTATTAGCATGTCTCTTAGTAGTGACTTGATTTTAGGAAGTAACTTGTGAACATATCTTTTTAAATACCACGTTGTGGCTTGGCAATGTAACAAGAAATATTTTCTCTTCCAAATTTCTATTATGCTCTGTGTCTAACTTCTTCCCTTTTCTTTTCCCCCTAAACTTTCTGCTCTCTTATCAAATCAAACCTGGCCTCTTCTGCAAAGCACATCAAGACCAAATTAACCCAAAACTAAACTCTAAATTACCCCACCATACCAGATTTAGTCTTGGAAAAAAAAAATCAAAATTGCTTAGAAATAAGCAAAAGAGGGTAACGTAGTATATTTGAGTTTACAAATTAGGATTGTTTAGATAGATAATAAACAATTACTACGTGGCTATATTATTATTTATTATTTATTTATTCGAGTTTCTTATATGTCACACTAACAGTGTTTGTAGCGAAATTCGAAAAAAATCCAGTTGGCAAGTTGCTAGAAGACCAACTAAAATGAAAGTGTGTATATCTCCAAAAAAAAAAAAATTAGTCTCTCTCTATTTCTACTCTATCTTCTTTATTTTTTTCCCTTTTTTTAGGTTTAATCAAATGTGGCAGTAGCCTTAATTTGGCTAGAAAATGTTTGAAACCCTTTGATTTTGTTTTTAAAGATTTATTTGTGACCAAATAGCCAATAGGTTTGATGAGAAGGTCCTTTATAGAGGTTTTGGAAAAGGAAAAGGAGCTAGGGAGCATTTGATTAATTTGCTTCGATATTCTTTGATGTTTTTTTTTTTTTTTGCACATTGATGTTGGTTAATGTATACTTGTTGCTTTCTCACTGTGGTTTATCACACACATAACATACATTTTTTATTCTCAAACGCACACCTTCAAGTACAGAAAGACATTCAAATTAAAGATACATGATAGCAAAACCTTAAATAATACTAGTATATATCAGGCCTAGCCCCCTAGAAAGGAAATTCTTAAATAACTTAGGGTGAAAAACGTGCTAACCCTTGTCTTAATTAGAATAGTTAATTTTGCTGTGATCGATTAGTTTATGATTGATGTGATATTCTATATTAAAATTATTATTATGGTATATTATATATATATATATATATACTACATATTATTTGAAACACCCAATGAAATTACTAAACGCCCCTTTTGAGGATCGATAAGGAGGCTCGGTTGAACATTTTTTGTCTTTTTCTGTCTTTTCTCACTTGGTTAATTACCAAAAAGTACTATTAATGTTAACATTATTGCTTCAATGAATTTACTATTTGATCCATGTTTGGGTTAATGAGGGGCTAGATTATTAAATATTTTAGTCTTTTTCCATTGACCAAATTACTTTAAACCCTCAATTAGTTTCTCATCATTCCTTTTTTCCTCCAGACTTATGAATTTACTATTTAATCCCATGTTTGGGTTAATGAGGGACTAGATTATTAAACATTTTAGTCATTTTTCACCTACCAAATTACTTTAAGGCCCTAAACTTTGGTTAATATTGAGATGGATAACTCTACTTTTTGGTCTTTTACCAAAGGTGAATGTAAACGCAATCAATTGTGGTTTTAAAAGTAAATTTATCCCATGAATGCAATATTGAATTTTTTTAAAAAAAATGCATTATTATACATTTCATGTTCAAATAGAATGATTATAGTCTTATTTTTCAAAAAAAAAATGATTATAGTCTTATAAGTTCATGAAATGATGATTTTTTCTTATATTGCAATATATCCTTCTATCTTTATTCGATAAATTAAGCGTTAACAACTCTAAAAAAGGGGAAATAGTATGACACCAAATACAAAACTTTTATTTTCTACAACAGCATGTTTTAAGGCACTATTATTTTACTTTGCCAGATTAGTTCTTCAATTATAAGACCTGCTCTAAATATCGAATTTGCTAACCACCTACTCACATATATCATAAGAACCGAGAAAAAAAACTCTATAACTAAAATGATTTGTTAGCCACAAATCAAGAGTGCTCGACGCGACAGCGCGAGCCGATCAACTTGTAGTTTTAGTAATTGTAATAACATAACATTCTAAGTTGACACAATAATAATAGTTCAGACTTTTAACCCAAAAAAAAAAAGTTCAAACTATAACTTGCGAGTAATATCAGTGTATATCAAACAACAAATCTTGACAATATAGAGATATGAGAGTTTTGATGAATGAGGGAAATGAGATTTTCATTCATAGTAATTGTTGTGTACAAAGAGTATATTTATACAAGTAGATGTATGCTGTAAAGTAATTACAATATTTGAATTCAAATTAATTTTGAATGAGTCAATCCCAGGGAACTAACTTTGAATTGGCAACTGCCTTTGAATGGGGAACTAGCTTTGAATGGAGAACTGACTTGGAATGAGAGACTGACTTTGAAAGATCCTTAACAGACAATTGGATTTAAAAGATTGTACATCGAACTGAAATTCTTTATTGATCAATGTGACAATTCAACTCAAAACTTATATTGAATGAATAGCTGATGTTGATACCTGAATTTACAATTAGGGGTAAACTTGTCCTCAAGAATGTTAGAACAAGATGTGTGGCTCAGAATTAAATTTAAATCCTAAAACTAGATCAAAATTGATGTCATCCTTGTCATATTTAAATTAGGAAAATAATTTTATTTTTTCTAATTTCCTATAATTGGGCCAAAATTAGTAATAATTATTGGATAATAATAATTATTTTATAATTATTATTATTTCAGTAAATAATGGTCATAAAGGAATTAAAGTCATCTTGTATGATTTTTAATTCTGATTGAGACTTAGTTCTTAGATGACCATCCTAATTTTGTAAAATGTATAATGCCATGTCAAATTAGACATATGGCATGATATGTGGCGCAATAAGGCCAAGCCCAAGCCGCCCATGCCTAAATTTGATCCTTATTGAATTAAATGCAACTTTGTATTTTGTTCAATTAAGGACAAAAGGCGAAATTGATAAAATTGAATGGGCTAGAGAGGTGCAATTCAAACAAGGATTTTTCCATTGTGATACTTGACTCTCATAGATCATTCTGGCAAAATTTCATCTCATTCTGACTTAAGATGAAAAACTTATGCATGTTTTTTCAATTAAGGACAGTTTGGGGGTGTGAAACCAATTTCACCAAGACAGAGAGCTCATTTTCGACCAAGATTTTTTCTATGGTCTTAATAAGATAGCCAAACCCTACTGGTAAAATTTGGATTCAATCCGACTTCGTTTGCAACTTTTTCATATTTTTCAATTAAGGACATGAGGCTTTCTACCCCAGTTTAGTCAAAATTGAATATGATTTATGTTCTGACCAAATTAATGGCCAAAAATGATCAATTTTGTGGCCTAGGAGGTTCTGGTCGAATATGAGGTCATTTTAGCTATTTTTTACAGCAATTAGTATACAGTGCAGCACAATCAGGACCTGAATCAGATTGGAGGCAGATTTCGTCCAAGTCATTTTTGGGAAGATATGGCCGGCCTTGGGTAGTCATTTAAGGGTGGTCATTCAAGGTTGATCAAAGTTGAAAGTCATCTTGGAAGTTTCCTGAAGATTTTTTGAGAGGTCAGATTGGAGAAGCAATTAAAGCAGAACAAGTCAGATTGAGCAGACAATTAATAGGCAGACAAAATGAGGTGGACGGCCTTGGTAACCAAGCCTAGGCCGCCCCCTATATAAAGGGTCTTCCCCTTTCAGTTTTAAACAGACTCCTGCAGCCTCAAATTTGCTCTGCGCAAAAACTAAGCTCCGCGCTTATTTTCTCTCAGGCCCTGCGCCACATTCTGCAGCAACCCTGCAAAATTCATCTATTTTTTCAACACGAGTCAGCCTCATTTCTTCAATATTTTTCTACTTCAATTTCGTCTCAGGACATTAAATCAACTCTCCGCGAGTTTTTTCTTCTCTTTCAATTTCGTCTCAAGACGTTAAACATTTACTTTTCTGTTTTTCATATGAATAACAACCAGCTTGTTATTTTCAATCAATTTTCAAAGCAAGAAATCTTTTCAATCGTTTACTTTTCAACTGTCAATTTGGGATCGATGATTTAAATGCTCCGGTGTGACTTTGATCTAGTTCCCGCAATTCACTCGCTCTGATTTATTTTTGTGCTTCGCGCACCACCAAAATGCTTTTTCAACCTCTTTGTCATTTTCAGCAAAATGACTGGCACGCCCCGCGCTGCTATTAAGTTTTTCGCAAAAACTCTACCCAGAGAGATTTTTGGTGCAACAGTTGCATATTATAATTATGTATAAACATGAAGGCAATGTTTATGATTTGTATAATCAAACTTACAAATTTAGTCTCTTCACAATAGTTTTGAAATATAATACGGTTGAATGCTTTTTTAGAGAAGTCTACATATATTCATTAGACCCTTTATATTCATCACAAGGTTAAAACTTTTATTCAAACCTATTTCATCAATATAATCTTTTACCTTGTATATATGAAGAGTAATTCACTTGTCACACAATCACCTAAAGCAATAATCTATTTTGAGTTTAACTAGCTAGGTTTTGGAGAGTCTTTATAAGTTCTTTTGAAGTAGTATACGAGTAATATTAGTGAACAAATTCGAGGCTTACTTTAATTTCAAATGCAAGATAAGAGAAAGTGGTATAACAAAGATTGAGATAACTTTGTTGCCAAAAAAAAAGATTGAGATAACTAGTGGCATTACATGAGGTTCTTATGAAGGATTTTTTTTTTTTCCAGAAAAGAGGTTCTTATTTTTTCAAAAGGAATAACAGGCAAATACCCAGCCGCGCTCCGCTACGGCAAGACTCTCTCTATTATTTGTACACGTGACAATTTCCACGCTCATAAATTTAAAGACTAATAGAAAAATAGGTCAGTTCAGGTATTAATTAGTGTTTATACCTCAATTTACAATTGAGGGTAAATTGGTCTTCACATAAATATTATTAAGATGTGTGGTCAAGATTTAATCAAAAATCCTAAAGAAACTTGGTTTCTGCACCACCCTAGTTCTGATAGAATTAGGAAAATCTTATAATTAATTGCAAGGACTAAATTTTATTAATTATTAAATAAATAATAATTATTTTTCAGAATAATTATTATTAAAAAATTCTATCTATGCCGCCCTTACCTAGGAGAGTGGTAAAGAAAATCAAACGGAAGCAGTTTCCTTTAAAATTGCTGTCAACTAGGGAGGCAAGCAGTAAAAAAGGAAGTTGCTTACCATCAACCCATGAGATGAAAAATATCTCATGGACTAACATAATAACGCCCAAAGTCGTCTCCCATGTAGAGGAAAGGCCGCCCTCTTCCCTGAGTAGAGATATTTTTCTCTTCCTACAGGAAGGAGGCAGAGAGCTAAAGTTTGTCAGCGACAGAAACACCTACCTACGAGAGAGAGGCATGAGATTTTCAACCTCACACCTCCTCAACATAATCGGCCTAGAATGGTGGAGAAATCGCCTAGCCCTTTTCCCCTCCCCGGGAGGCAAAACTACAACTTTGTATTTTGTTCAATTAAGGACAAAATAGTAAAATTGATTAATTGAAGAGGATAGAGGCTGCGATTTCTACCAAGGAGCATACCATGATGATCCTTGAGCTATGTAGATCATCTTGGTAAAATTTCACCTTATCCTGACATCGGTGTAAAAACTTATGCCCGATTTTCAGGTAAGGACATTTTGGGGAGTGAAACCAAATTCACCATGAAGGAGAACTCGAATTCACTTAGAATTTTTTTTCCATAGTCTTATGGAGATAATCTAAGCCCACTGGTGAAATTTTGGTTTATTCCGACTTCGTTTGCAACTTTTGCATTCTTTTTAGTTAAGGACATGTGGCTTTCTCACACGGGTTTAAGCCATTTTCTTAACTAAGTGTTGTTTTCGTAATTTGAAGAGCTAAGTATGATTAAGTAAAGATAATTTCGTGGCCTTAGTGTTAAAAGTCCAAGTCATGATGTCAGTAGGCCACTACTTAGTCAAATTAGTTGATTTCAGCACAAAAGAAGCAAACGAAGGCATGCTGAAGTGTGATAGGAAGAAGGAAGGATTAGTCATCAACCATCTAGGAGGAAGATTTCCGTCTCCCAACAAAGAGAATAACGCCCTGACATCCTTTTCATTTTCTCCCCAGTAGTTGGAACCAATCTGTAGAAGAAGGAAGCTTCACTGCACCTTCCTGGAGGCTGTCATCTACCTAGGAGGAGGAAATCACCTTCTTCAGCAAGTCAAGCCCATCAAATTTAAGGCCCATGCCACCCCTATATAAAGGGATCAACCTCAAGGCTTAAATCCGATATCACTCATTTCAAAAACCAGCTCCTGAAGCTACAAACTTGCTCCGTGCAAAAAACCAAGCTCCGTGCTTATTTTCCCTCTGGCTCTGCGCCATCTTCCCTTTGTTCATCACGAGTTCTTACTCGTTCTTCATATTTTTTTTGTTTAGATCTAGTCTCAGGACATCCACACACTCTTTTAGTGTTTTTCTCTTGTTTCAATCTAGTATCCGGACATAAAAACACTTTATACGTGTTTCTTTCTCATCAATAACAATCAAATTGTTATTTTCTTTCAATTTCAATCAAAAACAGATCTCATAGATCTGATCCAGTTAAAGAGAGTTAGAAGGCCCAGTTCAGGAAAACAGTTTGTTGTGGATCCAATGATTTAAATGCTCCGGTGTGACTTTGATCCAGTCCCCACAAATCGCTCTGATCTTTCAATCTGCTGCTTCGCGCACCAGATTTAGTTTTTACAACCTCTTTGTCAATTTCAGCAAATTGACTGGCACGCCCCTATGCTGTCATAAAGAATTCTCCGCAAAAACTCTAGCAAGAGATTTTTGGCGCAACAATTAGTATTAACCAAATGAACCGAATACTATTTTTGTATAACATTAATCGAATCGAAGTTTCTTATTCCGAACATTAACTGAATTGAAATATTTTGGTTAACCGAACGAATTATATTTTAACTTAAATTTAAAATTTATTTGACAATAATAATTCATACTTTAAACATCTTAATTTACTTAAATATCCAATTATTTAAATGTTCAACCTCACCAAATAATTATAAATAAAAAAACTTAGATATTTAAGGATATTAAGTTTCATATTTCAGTATTTTTCTAAACGAAGATGTATTAAAAAATTTTAGAAAATATTAAATTTTATATATTTCGGATAATTATTCGGTTATTTCGGTTAACCGATGTTTCGAACCGAATTAATTGAAAACTGAAATTCTCCGGTCGTGTAATTTGGTTCAAGCCGAACAATGCACACCCCTACAAATAATCTCCATAGATAGGGTATTGATGAGTTAAATTAAAAAAGAATAAATTAAAGAAATAAATTGAAGGACCAAATTGTAGAAAATAAAAATTTTGAGGATGAAATTTCACCAAAGGTAAATGTTCAAGGGCCTTAACGTAAAATAAATTAAGTGGAATGGCTTATATATTTCGAGTAATTATTCGGTTATTCCGGTTAACCGATGTTTCGAACCGAATTAATCAAAAACCAAAATTCTTCGGTCGTGTAATTTGGTTCAAGCCAAATAATGCACACCCCTACAAATAATCTCCATAGATAGGGTATTGATGAGTTAAATTAAAAAAAGAAATAAACTGAAGGACCAAATTGTAGAAATTAAAAATTTTGAGGATGAAATTGCATCAAAGGTAAATGTTCAATAAAATAAATTAAGTGGAAGGCCTTATAAGAAATATCGGAGGTACCTAAAAGCATAAAGTTGAAAAGTTTGAGGGTTATTGCATAAATAACCCTTTTTTAAGTGGCCATTGGAGGGACAAGTGTCACCCATTAAAACACTTGTCACCCCTTGTGAAAGTTACCAAAGTTTTGTATAGTTTTTTTTTTTTAAGTGATAGCCTTTCAAAAAGAGTGATCAAGATATGAGTTTTTACCATTTTTCTATGTTTTCATAATAGTAATTTTAATAATTAAAAAAAATTAGGGAAGTATTTTAATTGATGCCTTTAAGAGAAAGAATCTCAATTTATAAACAACATTACCAATAACAAAGATTGACCATGATTCAACAGAAGGAGGTTTAATCATTAAAGTCATTTTTTTCATTAAGTTAATTTTCTATATTACTTTTTTTTAGCAATAAATCTCGTGAAATTAATTTAACTAATATCTGGGTTACAAACATCGGGTGGCAAAGATCCGTACCGCACACAGGAAACATCATTCGAACTAGCATATTTTGCTATCCTATGCGCACAACAATTAGCCTCCCTCTTTACATGAACAAAACTAATGTTATCAAAGAAAGAAGCTAAAACCCTAACCTCATCAATTACACAAAACCCCTTCCCAATGTAATTGATCCCTTCTATTAATAGCTAACACTGCCATGAGGCGGTCACTTTGAATATTACAGTTCGTAATGCCTTCATTTCGAGCTAATAACAGTCCTAACCAAATTGCATAAACTTGAGCATAGAAAGAGTCTTTAATAAAAGGCCTACGATCTACCATACTAGCTAACACCCTTCCCTCGGCATCGCGCAAAACAACACCCAAATCTACTCTATTTCGAGATGCATCAAATGCCGCATCTGTATTAACTTTACATACTCCAATGGGAGGAGGCTTCCACCGAATCAGCTGAATCCCTTGAGTAACCAAAGGACTTACTACAGGGAATTGCATAATTTGCCTCAAATGGTGATCAATGCTAGCAGACACTGTAGATGGTAATCCACAAATCCCCTCATGCAAACATCTATTACGATTACACCATAAACTCCATAGAGTCAAGAAGACCCGATCCAACGACCCTATCTCAGCAGCCTTAGATATCAATCGCAACCAAAAATCATCAGCTAAACCCCATTCTTCGATACAACTCTCAACCTTCGGCCAAAAAAAAAAGATACAACTCTGACATTGGACGAAAAACGTTAGTATCCTTGGAGAAGCGTCCATTGTCGAAACGAAACGAACGAGGGAAGCGAAGAAGACATAAAAGATTGAAAAGAACACAAGATACAACTCTTCGTAGGACGAGGGAAGCGAGGAAGACATAAAAGATTGAAAAGAACACAAGACATAAACCCCATTCTTCGATACAACTCTCAACCTTCGGCCAAAAAAAAAGATACAACTCTGACGTAGGACGAAAAACGTTAGTATCCTTGGAGAAGCGTCCATTGTCGAAACGAAACGAACGAGGGAATCGAGGAAGACATAAAAGATTGAAAAGAACACAAGATGGCACTAACAAGTTAAAAGTGGCGCAAGTTAGTTTGCTAGTTAGCTAGTTAGAAAGTGGCACCAAGTTTAGTTTTATTTATTTTTGCTATTTTTAATTATTTCCTAATTTAATTAGGATTTGAAGTCTTTTCCTATTTTATTTAGGTTTTAATTTCCTAGTGGTATTTTAGTCCTTTTTTGGAATTAGGGTTTTAGGATTCTCTATTTAAACCAATTTTTGTGTTTAGTTTTCAATAGTCGTTGAATTATGAATTATTGAGTTTTCCCTTTGGTGGAACTTTATGGAGATTTATTCTCGTTATTTTGGGTTTTCTTGATTTGTTCATGAAATCCGTATTTTTAGCTTATTTCCGCTACGCTAATTGGTATCAGAGCCCGACTTTTCCTGATCTGATGTCGATTTACCATGGGAAAAGCAACCATTCTACTGACGGGGTGATGCAGGATGTACGTGAAGAGCTACGATCGATAAATCAACGCTTGGATCATGCCACACAACAATTAGATCAATTGATTCTATTTTTGGGTCGCAAAAGGTGTGGTGATAACTTCAGGATTCATATTGGAGGAGTTGCCCCCATCAAACCTGCGACTGTTATCAAACCTGTTTATGTGGAGATTGTGGAATCAAAGCCTGAGGAGACTCAACCCAAAACTTTTCAAGTGGAGGAGCTAGTTTTTCTCATAGAGGACAAAGTTGATTCCAAAGAAGCTGATAAGAAGATTGAAGTCATTGAGGAGAAAATTGAATTCGAGGCAACTGAGAAGGCTGTCATGAATGAAGAGAAAATCGAATACGAGACAATCGAATCTGAGACAATGGAAGAAGTTTCATGAAAGAAGAACAAGAGGTGATTACATGTGAGATGACTTCTAATTTCAATCAACTACCTGTGGAAAAGTTTGTGGATTTTACTATGTTTATAGGTATGTTGTATGATCCTATCTTCTCAAATCTTAACTCGAGGACGAGTTTTTCTGAAGTGGAGGGGACTGACGTAGGACGAAAAACGTTAGTATCCTTGGAGAAGCGTCCATTGTCGAAACGAAACGAACGAGGGAAGCGAGGAAGACATAAAAGATTGAAAAGAACACAAGATGGCACTAACAAGTTAAAAGTGGCGCAAGTTAGTTAGCTAGTTAGCTAGTTAGAAAGTGGCACCAAGTTTAGTTTTATTTATTTCTGCTATTTTTAATTATTTCCTAAACTCTGTTTTTCACCCTGTTTTATTCTATGATCTTGATTTTTATTGATTTATGCGGCCGATAAAGAGATAATTTGAGAGATCTATTGCTAAGTCAGGCGGAACAGTTAACCCTCGAGTCTGATTGTTTGGTAGTGAATTGATGACGATTAATAGTCGCTCAATGGGTTTTGCATGTCAGTGATTAGATTTATCTGGTTGTTGTATGGTTTTACTTGTTAAGCATGTGTGAAAGAACTAATTAAATAGTTGAACTTAATGCTTTGTTGATTGGTGAATCTTTAAGCCTTAATCGGTTAATTGATTTGTTAAGTAACAATAGGGGTAATTTAAGCCTTAATCGGGAAATCTTATCTAAATAGCATGTTAGGATTTTCCTAGGCCAGTTATCATCAAGGATTTAATATTGAATTCATCTTTTAAATCAAGGACCCATAATCAATTTGATTGTTTACTACCATTGGAGAAGAAGTATGCTTTATAATTATTGTTTTCTTTCTTATTTGCCATAGATCTAGATTTAATTTACTCTGCTTTGTTTTCTAGTATAATTGCTTTCTTTTTTAATTTTTATTCTTAAACCTCTGTTTTTACATATTGCTTTTGAGAGATTTTTAAGGATTGTATCTTCGGATAAAGTCTATCGACCTTCTCTGTGGGATCGACCCCTACTTACCCTATCTACTTAGTTAGGATTTGTGGGGATTATTTTTATGATTGCTGACGACCGATCAATATCCTTTAATTTTGATTAATTTGTTTCAATTGTCACATTAGGAGCATTTAGAAATTTTCTATTTGTCATTTAGGTCATTTTTCTAATTCATTTTGGCATTTTGGCAATTTAGTGGGATATTAGGAATTGTTTCAATATTTAGCATATTTCTTTTATTTAATCGCATTCAAAATCATAAATCCAAAAATAATTTGCATTGTGTTTTCTTTACTTATGGTTAAATGGTTAAATTACATTCACATGACTTAACTTGATTCGCACTAGTTTTATTAGATACTCCTTTGCATTGCATACATAGGGCATCAAATCATTTCACTTTCTAATTAGTTGATAATAAAGTGTACATAATGGGAACTTCGTTTCTTTAATGCCACTTACAGGATCAAAAAGTAAAAAAATAAGGTTCCATTTCAATTTACATTTCTGCAGATTATCAAGTACAAAATATTTACATTTTTTCTTCCTTCTTTCTTTTTCCTTTCTTATTCACAAAAAGTACAAAAAAAGAATAACCAAGGCCCTATTGGAGGTCACATGACCCATTTCCATTATCTACTCTTTATCTCTAACTCTCCTCCCTTAGTTTAATCTTCTTTGGTATCCAGGTTGTACCTGCAAGAAAAAGACTTAACTCACAAGCTGCCAGAATGACAAAGTTGATTAAATGACACTTATCTGTCAAGCCCCGTTTCTTGTCCCCTCTCGCAAAGCTATGCAAATGAAATGGAATCGGGTAAGCACCGCTACCTTAGCTCCATTGCAGCATCGCCTATGCAACCTTAATGCCACTGCAATTAGCAAATTCATATAGACAGCAACAGGCAGATTGATTTTAAGTATCTCACACAAAGTCGTTTTCTTCTTGGGCCTTACTTAACTTTGCATAACAAAAAGAAGTGCTTCCACATCCCATCCTCTAGGCTCAAATCGTCATAGTCCATAAAGTAAAATAGGGCACGCAGGTCAGTTAATAACCATCAAAAGAAGCAAAGTTGAAGTCAATTTCTCGCTTGCAACATACATACATACAGCCAAGATGGTACCCAAAATTCAGAAATGGAAATTCAAAAACAAGGCCAATAGAATGCATTAGGGGGCAGTATGAAATCCAATTTGGTCAAGATATTGCAGCAATCAATTTGAAAACGAAGCAGCATATATTGCATACATTCCCGATTCAATAACGAGCAAGATCAATCGGGCAAGAGGTGGACTAGCACACAATTTTGGCAGAAGAAAAAGCAAACATAAAGGGCATTTGAAAGCAAAATATAGTACCTTGCAGTAAAGTCAAAGCATCAAAGCAACTGAACCATTCAACGATGCAAAATGCAATTAGGCAGAAAACAACATCAAGGCAAGGATTCTATATGCAAAACTGTATTAAAAGAGGATGGCAGCTAATAGAGTCATCATACGAGCAATAAGAATTAAGAGCCCAGGGACATTTAAACATTTAAAGGCAGCAGTAGAGAGATCTCAATCAATTTCAATCACAGAGCAGGGGAAATCATACCTTAAAGAGAGGCTAACATTGGAGACTCCTCTGCCACCTCATGCCTCCCCACACGTGCCTCATCAATTTTCTCCTGCAGAACAGACAAATGAACCCACACCCGAGAATATTACAACAAAGCAAACAAAGGAGTGAGCGAAATCAAAAGCAGACAAAAATAATGAGAGGGGGAGAATAAACCGTGTGAATGCTTGTTGTCCTTGACACGGTTTTAGCTCCAAGTGACAGCTGCACTAAACAACAAGACGGGGGAATTAATTGGCAAATAAAAGAGCAGAGAAAGGGAAAATTGGAGGACCATAAGATAGGGAGGATAGGGCAATCTACGGTAAGGAGGTGAGGTTGGGGGTTTTTTAATACAACATTTTCAGTTTCAAATGAGGGGGGATATAGTTTTATGAAAAGGGAGAGCTAAGGGTTTTAGGTTCCAAAAAAAGATTAAGGGTTCATACTTCATAGAGTCGGTTCATAGAGTCTTTTTCCTAAAAATAAAATACAAAAAAACTTGAGGAGAAGTTTTTTAGGTTGGAGTTGGAGGAGGCGGTGAAGAAAGGGAGGGGAAGTTTAGGTTTTAGAAAAAGGGAGTTTTTAAGGCATATACAGAAAATACAACTAGGGCTAGTTCATAAGTTTTTCAACAACAAAAAAATATACAAGAAAAAAAAGAGAGAAAGCAGAGGGTTTTAGAAAAGGATTGGAGAGGAAAGAGGCTAGGTTCAGAGGTTTAGTTTTGGGGTTTGGAGGTTCATTTGGTGGAATTAAATTAAGTCTTCAGGAGAGAAAATGAAGTAGTTTAGTTCAAGTCGGAATAAGGGATTTTCCGACGGGATTTAGAGGATTTAGGTTTTGGTTGAAGCTAAATGTTAAGATTCGTTCGGTGGTTAGATATAGAGAAGGGAGGTGAAGAACATACCTTCAAATCAGAGGGACCCGACGGCGGGTTAGAGAGATCGGAGAGATATGGTTTTGATTCGGGTAGGCTTGGATTTGTTAGATTTTAGGCTTCTTTTCGGAGATTTGAGGGTTAAATCGACTTCAGGGTGAGGAGAGGAGGAAATTTGGAGAGTTTGAGCACCATTGGAGCTCCGCTTGAAGTCCGGCGTGGCGGCACATGGAGGTCCGGGCGGCGGCTGCAAATTCAGAACAAAGGGTTAGGCGGCTAGGGTTCTAAATGATGATGAAGATGAGAAAAGTTGGTATTTATACCAACTGATGACCCGACCCGGAACCGGCCTAGACCTAACCTTTCTTTGACCCGTTGAAGCCCATTTCCAATTGGGTACCTTTTATGATTTGGGCTTTTATTTTAATTTGGCATTATTTATAATTTGGGCTTTATTTATTACTTGGGCTTTTATTTATGGATTTGGATTTTTGTGTTGAGTCTAGTTTATCTTAAAGGTTCTTTTTTTAATCCATAGTTTAATTTATTGATTAAGGAAATTAGTTTAATTTTCGAAATAGTTAAGTGGATTAGTGATTTAGTTTAATTCTCAATGAATTGGTAAAAATTGAATTCTAGAATTAGCTTAATAGTTTAGTTTACTTGTCAATAGGTTAGTAAAAGGAAAAATGAAAAAGTTAGATTAATTTGAGCATATGCATTCACATTTATAAATTGTTGTTGCCATGTTTCACGTGCGTAATTAAAATGATCCGATGATGGAATGATTAATTGGGACTTAGACAATCTTTGTCGGTCTAAATTCGTCTTTTCTAAGCTCGGAATATTTGGATGGGGATCTTAGGCAGTATGAGTGGCGGGTGCCCGAATGGTATTTCTCGTATAATTATTTGGTAAAAGTCTGCATTTAATCGGAAAACATGCATCTAGGGTTAAGACTTAGTAATTTCAATTAATTGTTAAGAGCAAATCCAAAAAAGGGGAAAGTAAAAGTGAAATAGAATAAAACCAAATTCTTCAAAATTAAAAAAGAGTTTGTGCTTGAGAATTGTTCTCTTTTAGTTTTCAAAGAAAAAATCAAAAAAGAAAGGATTGAGGTATTTCAAAAATTAAGAAATAAAAAGGTTTTCAAAAAAATCCAAGAATTCAAAATTCAAAATCAAAAGGAATTTCTTTAAAAGTTTTTCGAATTGGGAAAGATCCCATCAAGTTTTTTTTTTCAATTTAGAGAAAGATCCCATCCAGTTTTTCAAAGTTTTCATTTTCAATTTAGGGAAAGATTCCATCAAGTTTTTCAATGTTTTCAATTTAGGGAAAGATTCCATCAAGTTTTTCAAGGTTTTCAATTTAGGGAAAGATCCCATTCAGTTTTCAAAGTTTTCAATTAGGGGAAAGACCCCATCAAAGTTTTTTTTTTATAAAATTGAGTCGTTTTAAGAATAAAGTTTTAAAGAAAATCCTCCCATGAGGAACCCAAAAAGAGAACAAATAATAAACTGGAAAGAAAGACTGATTGAGGGGTTCAATCATCGCTTTCAACTCCCAGCATTCCTATTTCAAAAATCAAAAAACCATTTTCGCTTGTTTACTTGCTTAATTTCAAAGATTAATAAAAGAGAGTTAATGGCATGAAAATAGTTAAAGATAGAAAACAACCAATAGTAGAAACCCACAGTTAATTCTAGACTAATCAGTGCCATCTTTTGACGGGCGTCGTGGGGGTGCTAATCCTTCCCCACGCGTACCCGACTCCTGAACCTTAGAACTCTGGTTAGTAGACTAATTAGGTTTAGTGTAACCCTAGCCAAGCGTCGGGTAACATTATGTCTAATAATTTGATAGGTGGCTAATCACATCATAAAAAGGATTAGTGGCGACTCCCATGGATAGGATCCAGTAGTTTCCCCTTTAAATCGTTAAACGGCAGGGTTCTGGACCCCGGACCCGCACGTTGCGACAGCACGAGCAATTCCATTCCCACTTTAGCATTTTCCTAACATCTTGAATGATTGCCCCAAGGGGATGAAGGGAGATATCAGCAGAACCAATAAGGTCCAAAACAATCTTCGCATCTAATTCACAAACTACATGTCGAAAATGATCGATCGTCAGCAAATCATAAAAATAATCCCCACAAAATCCCAACTAAGTAGATAGGGCAAGTAGGGGTCGAACCCACAGAGAGATAGGTTATTAATCTTTTTCTTAAAACAGACAAACAAAATAAAGAGAATTTTTATAATAAAACTAAATCTAATCAAACTAACAATTAAAATTAACTAAGAAAGCAATCAAGAAAATTAAAGAAAGCAATTGATAAGAAAACAGTGAATAAACTAGAAAATAATTGATAAAAACCCTCCAACGTAGAATTAATATCCTTCTTGACAATTATAACATGTATCATTGATATCTAATAATTATAAAAACAAAGAATAGCTTGTTGGAATTAAATCCTAAATTACCTTAATTAGATAAGATTACCGATTAAAGCTTAAATTACCCTTTTTATTTCCTAACAAATCAATTACCGGTAAAAGCTTAAAGATTCACCAAGAAACAAAGCATTAAGAACTAGTAATTTATACAAGCGCAAAGAGCAATTTCTCACTCATCATTCCTTATCTCCCTTGGAAGGAGGTGTTAATTCTCAACCAATTGCTACAAATAACTAAGCCTGAACGTTAATCCTCGACTTAATCTAGCTAATGTTAACTCAATTTATCAAGATAGTGTCAACTTCAATCCATCAAAACAAGCAACATAGAATTAAAACAGAGATCAAAGGAATACTCTAACAATTTTCATATATAAGCACAAAATCTCACCATGATATAAGTCAAGAGATCAATTAAATTCTATATTGGAGAAAAGAAAGGGATTACTCACTCATGAATTGAGTGAGCATCCAAGAATAAGAAGAAAAACTTATTTTATGGATAGGAAGAAGAGGGGGCGGCGGCTCCAAGGCTTTTTTCCTCCAAATCTTCAACAATTCTTCAAAATACAATTTCTAGATCTACATACATTAAAAACCTAGACCTAAGGTGGCTATTTATAGTGGAAATAACCCTAAAGACTCCAATTCTAAGTAGGATAAGACTCTAGGACGGTTTTGGGGCTGACGTGGTCTCCAAGTTGGATTAAAAGTCTTCCTAGAGTAGAATCCAAGTCAAAATAGGATCCTGAAATTTTCTGGATTCGTGCAGGGACTTCGACGGCGTTTTTGGGCTTGAAGATGGTAGAACTGGGTCTTGGACTTCAAAGAAAAGTTGTAGATCTCGGAGTTAACTTTCCAACATTTACTCACGGGCCTAAAATAGACCTCTGAGCAGAAAGTTATGATTTTTCTACCGAGACTGCGCTGAATCCTAATCATGTTAAGACTAGAAGCGGGAATAAGCGGAAATTGGATATTTCCTTGGATATAGGCGGCATTAATTGGGAATTTAACTCCATTTATGGGCTTATATGGGCTGAGTATTATCCCATATAAAATATCCAAAATTCCTTAGCTTCCGGGCTTCTGCATGGCTTGTCTTCAATCCTTCACAATTTAAGCTCCAATCTTCAATTTTTGCCTCTTGAAATAATTCTTCAATAGTCTTCAAATCTTGAAATTATCTTCAATAAATCTTCAATCACGAACTTCGAATCTCCAAATCCATACTCAAAATTGCTAAGTCCATATTTGAGTAAAAAGTCATCAAAATAGCTCCAAAAAGAGTGAAAAACAACAAGTTTCCACTTTTCTTGTCTTCAAGACCTAAAAACACAAATACTTATAAAATAGGGTTAAATCACACATATAAATACCAAAAAGCATAGGAAAATGATCATAAAAATAGGGTTTTTTTTAGCTCAATCAGAAAACCTTCCTCTCAGGCTAACAACAACCCCAATTTTAGAGCTTGCAACTCTGCAACCATATTGGAACACTCACCTAAGTGAGCTAAAAAACCAACCAACCAATTTCCCATTGAATCCGTATCAAACCATCAGCACCAGTAACTCTAGGATTACCACGGGAAGCACCATCCGTATTAAGCTTCACTATCATATCCTGTGGGGGTATCCAGTGTATCAGTTTATTAATCAGCACATTCCTTGGCGGTTTCAAAGTAACATCGCAGATTTCCTTGGCAGCAATGTTATATGCTAAACCATCAGAACTATCCGTCGGAAGCTCATCCTCAAAAGCATAACGACACCGCCTGCACCAAATTCTCCAACAAGTTGTGGCGAAAAAGACAACATTTGTCCCAGCACCTTGCTTTAAATTCACTTCAAACCAATCTTGCAGAGATCCAATTGAGAAAGAATGCCAAGAAGAGCCTGGGTGTAAAAGTTCCCAAACCTTTCTTGCCTCCACACAATCACGAAGCACATGTAGAGTATTCTCCGTCACATGTCTGCACAAAGAACATAAAGCACTTGGGGATAGACCCCTATAAGCGCGAAAAGCATTTGTAACCAGTCTATCCTGCCAAGCAAGCTAGATAAAGAAAATCCAGCGAGTTGGAATTGGCAATTTCCAAATCCATGCCAAGTTACGATTACAATCTAAATCACACTCCATAAGAATATTTAAAAAAGCAGAGGTCGTAGAAAAACAACTATCCGAACAGGATTGCCAAATGTAACCATCAAACATATTCCTAATACGTGGCAAAGGATACCCAATAATTTTCAAAACAACCTCGTAAGGAACTTGTGTAAAAAGTCTTTCTGAATCCCAAGTACCATTATCCAAAATAAAATCACTCACCTTAATATCTCCATGGACATACTCCAGCGGGATCGAGAAGATATCAATGATTGGAGCATCTAACCATCTATCATGCCAGAAACTGATCGAAGAACCATCGCCAACCCTTTTAACAAGGCCTTTGGCTAAATCTTACAAAGCATTCACCAGCCCACGCCAAGAACAGGGCCAAGTTGATGTATTACCATGTGATTGCAAGGCAAAGTCGATTACATCACCAGAAACATTATACTTAGCTTTCAAAAATCGAATCCAAAGACTATATGGAGTAGTGAGGAATCTCCATGCAGTTTTTTGCATCAAAACCATATTGTGTAACTCCATCTTCCGTAAACCTAAACCTCCAAAACGCTTCGGCTTGCAAACAACATCCCAACTAACCAAATGCAAAGCACATTTGCTCTCACTCCAACCCCATAAGAAACGTCTGTTGATTTTGTCCAGAGATTCATGAATACTAGCCGGCAACCTAGTAGTCAACATGGAATAAGTAGAGATTGAGGAGGTAACTGCCCCAATCAAAGTCGCACGACCAGCCATAGAAAGAGTCTTATCCTTCCACCCAGTGACTCGGGCATTAACTTTATCAACCAACTCTCGAAAAGTACCTTTTACAACTCTTCCATATATCAAAGAAACACCCAAATACTTGCCCTAATCATTTGTAGCACCAATACCAAGGGCATAACACACCCTTTTTTTATGTCCTCGTGAAGCTTTTGGTGATATAAAAGTTTTAGACTTCTCAAGCCTTACTTTGGCACCAAACGCCAAACAAAATTTATCAAGAATCCCTCGAATAGTCATTGCTTGTGCTTCTGTAGCTCTACCAAAAAAGAAAAGGTCATCGGCAAAAAACAAGTGAGAGATCATTAGCCCACCCCTCCCCAAGGAAATTGGCTTCCACGAACCATTAGTGATTCATCTTTCATTACAGCTGCTCTCCAGTATTCCATAGCATCTTTTCTTGCTGCTGCTATATGTGTCAGCAAGCTGCATTCAATATGATAAATAACGACCCAAACAAAGAATTAATATGTTGATCATCATCTTTTTAATTTTTTTGGAAGGGTACAATTAAATCTAATTAGAATAATTCTTTATGTATATGAAAATTCCAAGCAAACTAAGAAATTAGTTTTGTTGCAAAAAAAAAACCTAAGAAATTAGTTTAAATCTAAATAACTAAACTCACATCCCGTGGGACTTGAACCCAGGATCTCACAGTGCAATATATTCACCAGTTGAGTTAACAACTCTGGTGCATCATGTTTTTAATTTATGGTAGGAATATTAACAATTAATATTAAACAATATATATACACGATTATTAACAAATATACTTATGTTTGATTACTTTCCCTACTGGATGAATCAGTTTTTCATTTGATCATAGGAATTTGTTGAATTAAATTAGCTTACCAGGAGAAGTGACAGGAAACCCAAGAAAGAAAGGAAAGATTTCATGGTTGCAGAATTGCAGGGCAACGTATAGGAGAATATACATGGTAGAATTAATTTTGATATACTGCAAAGTAGACATGATCATCCATATTTATTTATAGAAAGGAAATTTTGAGGTCTATATTCAACTATATATGAATCCAAAACAATAATAATTGTAAATATAAAAACAAACCACATGGTACACATTGGCAAAGCAACTATCTCCCTGTTGTTCGTCTCTGTCATGCGTACAAATGAGTAGATGGAAGGACAAGGTTATACGTACTACCACTAGGCACACTATTCTTATACACTATCATTTATAACCGTTAAATGTGGGCTTGATTTGAATAACAATCGTTGGATATAGGTATTGTAGCAAAATAGTGTGACTTATGGTAGTGCAAATAACTTTACCCTAGATGGAAATTGTTTTGTTGTAGATGAGAGAGGATGTAGATGTGCTGACATATTCTCTCTATTCATAATAACGACAAATATTTACATGCGCTTAACAACTAATTTAATTTAATTTAATTTCATACTATATAGTAACTTTTTTTAAAACATTATAGATAGCACAGGATATCAAATATCACACACAATCACACATTATCACATAAATTCTTATTCTCAAACACACACCCACAAGTACGGAATACATGGTATTGGTACGTATATATATATTAGTATTGGCACGTGCGATGCACGTAAGATAACAAACTATAAATCATAATAATGAAAATAATTATTTTTATTATTGATTTTCATACATTTAATTGAGAAATCACAAAATATCGGTAGGAATTTGTAAGAATTTACTATTTGTATCATGAATTTTTTTTAAGGATTATATATCATTAATTTAATGACTCTTAAATTGATATAAAAGCTATGTCTAGTATCCTTATCTCATTGTGACAAAACATATAATAATTATAGTTTTTTTTTTTACAACCCATAATTGTTCAAATTCTTGGATTTGGCTCTCAAGTGTCATCATATTCAAAGCCCTGACAAACTATAAAACATAATAATGAAAATAATTATTTTTATTATTGATTTTCATACACTTAATTGAAATTGTCACAAAATATCGGTAGGAATTTATAAAAATTTATAAAAATTTACTATTTATATCATGAATTTTTTTTAGGGATTATTATATCATTAATTTAATGACTCTTAAATTGATACAAAAGCTATGTCCAGTATCCTTACCTCATTGTTACCTGCGGCAGAAATATAATATCTCCCTGGACCTTGGAACCGAGGAATCAGCCCATGATTTCTTGTTCAACTTCTCTGTCAGAGTTAGAGGTTGATTTTTCTTTTTTTTTTGGGTGACTTTGCCCCGAGTATTTTATGGCTGTAGGTGTTTTAATTCAGTGGTGATAACGTTATAAAACTCATTATAGAACTGACAACTTCTCTGAGTTGATTATAGAACTCAGTGGTTTGATTACAGTATTCTATTTCTTTCCAGTGAGTGATTTTCTATTGATAATTTAAGAAGCTTTTTTTGGTTGGTAGTTTTATTGTTCAATTCAATATAAAGATGAAGCCCATTGACGAATATATAAAAATTATGCTTAACATATAAATTGAAACAAAATAAATATAAAAATATCATAACATCATTTATCAAAAAAAAATGGTGTAACATCTTATGTTAAAATAATCCAAATGAAATAATCCAAATAAAATAGTCTAAGAAAATAAACTCATTTTTCTAATTCTTTTCTACTTTAACCTTTTTGTTGATAGCATTTTTCATTTTCACCAAAGTTATGTCATCATCTTCATCATCAATTGTGACTAACTTGGCCTTTCTTGCAGCTCTTTTCTTTGGTTTTTCATATACTTGTTTTGGCAAATCATCCTCAAGTATAAGTAAGTCAGCATTTGCATTCCGATCTTTACTTTCATCAATCTTTTGCCTCTTCTTGAGCTTTCTCTTCGGTTTTGTATCTGTCTGACTTTTTTTTTTCAATTCTTTCAATTTTTGATACAACAAATCCGAACTTTTTGTTGTCTTCGATCTTTTGTCTTTCACTCATCTTAACCGAGAATTTGAATTCTTGATTTTGCATTGAAGTAATCTTGTTGTAATATTCCAGATTCCCTCCTTCCTTTGATGCATCCTATAATTAATAATTATTGTTTAATATATAGATATGATTGGTTTAAAATAAGGTACAATAATTATTATTAATATCATTAATTACCTTATTGTTGATACTCTCGATATACGCTGAAGGTGTACATCCAATAAAATCTTGTGCCGCTTCATCAAACAGAGTGATTGAGACCTTTGCATTGCCATCAGTATTAATGTCCATACTCAGCCGGTACCTATTCATTGAATAAGAAATTTTTTTTATAGAATTCTGTTTTATAAATCATACTTATAATTATTTATGTAATTTCTTAACTTGGTTTACTGATTTCTTTCTTGTTGCATTTAGTGCACCATGTATCATCTCCAATCTTCGTGTTGCATTTATTGCATGCGTCATATCATGGCTTCTCTTTGTTGTTGATTTCCATGACAGTTGCTTTAAAAAAACACAAAGCATTCAAAGGAATTTGCAATTTAAATGATGTATCAAGGAATTGTTCTAAAGTGATATCTACTTCTTTCATCACTTTCTTGATTTCCTCTTCATGGGTTGATATCCTAAAAAAAAAGGTTACATAAAATCAGTATAAATCAGTACAATGAGTACTTAAAATAAATCAAAATTATGAGTATCATTGGAGAAGATAATTTGTACCAGCATCTTAATTCCTTGGCTTTCTCCCCAAGGAAATTGGCTTCCACGAACCATTAGTGATTCATCTCTCATTACAGCTGCTCTCCAGTATTCCATAGCATCTTTTCTTGCTGCTGCTATATGTGTCAGCAAGCTGCATTCAATATGATAAATAACGACCCAAACAAAGAATTAATATGTTGATCATCATCTTTTTAATTTTTTTGGAAGGGTACAATTAAATCTAATTAGAATAATTCTTTATGTATATGAAAATTCCAAGCAAACTAAGAAATTAGTTTTGTTGCAAAAAAAACCTAAGAAATTAGTTTAAATCTAAATAACTAAACTCACATCCCGTGGGACTTGAACCCAGGATCTCACAGTGCAATATATTCACCAGTTGAGTTAACAACTCTGGTGCATCATGTTTTTAATTTATGGTAGGAATATTAACAATTAATATTAAACAATATATATACACGATTATTAACAAATATACTTATGTTTGATTACTTTCCCTACTGGATGAATCAGTTTTTCATTTGATCATAGGAATTTGTTGAATTAAATTAGCTTACCAGGAGAAGTGACAGGAAACCCAAGAAAGAAAGGAAAGATTTCATGGTTGCAGAATTGCAGGGCAACGTATAGGAGAATATACATGGTAGAATTAATTTTGATATACTGCAAAGTAGACATGATCATCCATATTTATTTATAGAAAGGAAAATTTTTGAGGTCTATATTCAACTATATATGAATCCAAAACAATAATAATTGTAAATATAAAAACAAACCACATGGTACACATTGGCAAAGCAACTATCTCCCTGTTGTTCGTCTCTGTCATGCGTACGAATGAGTAGATGGAAGGACAAGGTTATACGTACTACCACTAGGCACACTATTCTTGTACACTATCTTTTATAACCGTAAAATGTGGGTTTGATTTGAATAACAATCGTTGAATATAAGTATTGTAGCAAAATAGTGTGGCTTATGATAGTGCAAATAACTTTACCCTAGATGGAAATTGTTTTGTTGTAGATGAGAGAGGATGTAGATGTGCTGACATATTCTCTCTATTCATAATAACGACAAATATTTACATGCGCTTAACAACTAATTTAATTTAATTTAATTTCATACTATATAGTAACTTTTTTTAAAACATTATAGATAGCACAGGATATCAAATATCACACACAATCACACATTATCACATAAATTCTTATTCTCAAACACACACCCACAAGTACGGAATACATGGTATTGGTACGTATATATATATGTAGTAAAGCCTTAAAGTACTCCTTAGCTTAATTAAGGCCCTGTCCCTTTATTTAAACTTTGTTTTTCTTTGGAAAAAAAATTCCATGCATCAATCAGTATACATTGAAGCGCTCGGTCTGGGCTCGAAATCTTTCACAATTGATTTTAGATCAATATCATCAGTATACACGGAAGCGCTTGGTCTGGGCTTGAAATCTTTCACAAATGATCTAAGACCAGCATCGTCAGTATACGCTGAAGCACTTGGCCTCGGCTCGAAATCTTTAGTAAATGATTTAAGACCAACATCGTCAGTATACGCTGAAGCACTTGGCCTCGGCTCGAAATCTTTAGCGAATGATTTAAGACCAACATCGTCAGCATACGCTGAAGCACTTGGCCTCGGCTCGAAATCTTTCGTAAATGATTTAAGACCAATACTATCAGTACCGTGCCCCGGTTCAAAATCCTTGACAAAAATCTCCTCTTTTTTTATCTCAAAGCTTCGATCGGCTGGCAGATCATCATGACAATTGGTTTTTTCGTTGGAGAGAGACGAGGGAGCATCTATGTGGAGAAGGTCTTTGATTGCTTCAGGCATGGGTTGATCATTCATTATAGCTCTCCACTGTTCCCCAGGGTCTTTTCTTGCTGCTATGGTACTGTTTGCAAACTGTAGAATAAGATAACAAACATAAATAGTTGGATATATATACGTAGCATAACTTTCATTAATAAAAATCAAAGATTAACATTAGGGGTCGTTTGGCATCATTTTCGTTTCTCTGCTTTTTTGTTTTTGTTTCATTTTCGTTTTGTTTTTATTGCATTGTCAACTTTTTTTTTTTAAAAAAAAAAAACAAAAACACGTTTAGATATATAATTTTATTGTATATTTTCAAATAAAAAAGTAAAAAAAATGGTGAAAAAGCATGTAACTATTCATCAATGTATTTCTGTGTTTTGGAAAAATATGAAAACACAAAATTTTTGCTTCCACTTTCTTCCATAACACTGACTTGTATCTAAAATTTTTGAAAATAGAAACAGTCTGCCAAACATGTTTTCACTGTTTTGTTTCCAAAAACAGAAAATTGGCAACAAAAAACAGAAATAATGCCAAACAACCCCGCCTTACAAATTGCTTAACTTTTTTTTTTTTTGCCTCTGAACTACTGGGTCAAGGACGTTTTATCTTCTAAACTTCAAATCGCGACAATTTGTTTAATGAATTTTCAAATTCAAAATACTTAGTCCCCTAAAGTACTTTTCAAGTTCAAGATATTTTAACCTTTGATGGAGGGTTAAATTGAACTGAATTTGAAAAATTTAGAGAGCAAATTGTCTCGATTTTAATTTAGGAACTAAAATTATTTTAGCCCTGTTTGTTCAAGGGATAAAAAAAGCTAATTAATAAACCCTTTCAAAATAAATAAATAAAGAAAACTAATTTGATAAGGAGCGGGGCTGCAAAATATGTCAACCTTAGTACTTTAATTATATTAAAAAATTATTAAAAGAAACATTAACTAATTGAAAGGAAATTCAAATGATATAAATGGATTAAAGTATTCCGTTGAAACCAAATAGAAATCAACTTACCAAGAAAATTAGTGAGATGAACGATGCAAGGGAAGATTTCATGATTGCAGAAAAATGCAATAACTTTTGCACTGTAATGGTATAACTATTTGCATGTGAGCACGTAAAGCATATTGTGATTCTCTATATATATAGAGAAACAAAACATTAATATTGTGCAAAGAAAGATCTAGTTGAAGAAGGACAATAATATACATGATTGATAGTAACCCAAGGTTTATTTTGCTAACCATGATCAAGTTAAGTTTCTTTTGTCGTCGTCTAGTTCTCGAATTTATGTGGTTGTGCCTGATATATATGCTGTCATTCTCGATCAGTCTAATACTCTAATTAGTTGGTTATTGATTTAAAAGAAAACTAGAGATTTTTTATTCAAAAAAAAAATTATAAAGAAAAGATCTCGATATCAAAACTACAGCTTTAAATTCATCTCGTCAAAAATACCTTCCTAATCTACGTTATAAGTATTCTGCCAAAAGAAAAAATCTACGTTATAAGTATAAACTAGTATTCGACCATTCATGGTCTTCTGTAGCGAATCAAGTGAGCTAAGCTTGGTTGTTTTTTTGCTTCAAGTTTTTTTTGGAGCAAATTGAAGAATTGAAAATGTAAGGCATGATTTTCATCAATTGTGTTGAATACCATCAATTAGATTTGATTGAGATTTGAGTGGTCAAGCCACACATTGGTCATAAGTCATACTAACATATATCCAGCTACCATTAGTTTAAAAGATTTTTCCGACATCACAGATTTGGGAAAAGGATATTGTTTATAATTAAATGATTGACGATGATATTAGAGAAAGCAATGTACAATGAATTCTTTTTTTTTTTTTCTTGGCAGTACAATAATGAATTCCTTTATGTGGTCATAATTATTAGTCTTTTTTTTAGGCCATCGCCAAATTATTAGTCTATATAGTACTCTACACTCGATTTATTTGATAAAAATGAGAGCTTAATTGATTGAAAATTGAAGTTCAATAAACTTATATTGACTTTAATTTTTCCCCATAATCTGATGTTCAATTTTGCCTTTATACCCTCTTAATTAACCTATATAGTATTAGTAATATATTGCGCTTGCAATTTATAGAAAACATCGGTTTGGAGATAGTGTTTTTAGAAAGTTCTTTTGAAAATTGAGATAGAAAATTGTGATTAATGTTTGGTAAGTATGATTCGAACATAAAAAATAACTTAAAAAGGATATAAACGAAAAAGGGAAGGGAAAAAAATTTATGTGATTCTTATTTATTACTTGGAGAAAATTATTTTTGGAAGAGTTTTACTTCATTGTGGGCAAATTCGGCTCGAACAATGTTAACTTGTAAATATATAAAAAAAACACTTTTAAAATGTAAAAGCACCTGCGTTGCGTTTGGAGATTAAAAAAAAGCTGATTTCGACCTCAAACCCAATACCAAATAATTCTTGATTTATGGCAAAAGATTTTTTTATCGCAAAATCCAAGTTAACCTAAAAAGCTAATCTTGAGACTTTTGGAATTAAATGACTAAAATATTTTCAATATTTATTGTATTTCCCTTTTAATTATGAGTTATTATTCGGTACACTGACAATGTAAATTTGAACTTGACAAACAGGGTGAGGAGTTGACATATACAAATTTTCCGAATCAATTTTGATTTAAAAATTCAAAATTATTCCCTAAATAACACATGTCAACTCTCAGACTCGGCATGTGTAGTCTGCTAAACTTCATTGACAGTGGACCTGATAATAACTTTTTAATTTATATTATTTTTCATCTTTCTACCATATTTTTCTAAAGTAATATCAAACATTAATTATATTTTTCTACTTTAATTTCAAAAAGTGATTTTCAAAAGCACTTCCTCTTAACCGAACTTTTCAACCTGTAACTTCAATAAGCCCTTAAATCTATTAGCTTTTTATATTGGATTGGCTTTTACTATTAAAATTAACTTTTGACACACACCATGGACTTATTTGGTGTTGTGTTTATGGTGAAAAATAACTTTTTTTATCTTCAAACGCAATACCAAATTATGATTAGATAGTCATGGTTGGTGAGTTAATTAAGTGGCCAAAATCGGTTTTGATGTGTGTTACTAGTTTCTAATCAGATTTGGAGCAAAGATAAGGATGTGTAAATCTTGGGCATGCTTACCGTGCTATTTTTCATGCGGTATACATAAAAGCTTCAATTATACAGTACTATATCAAGCATACAGAGTCCCTAAGGGGACACCCCAGTGGTTAAAACTTGGGATTTCTTGTGGGAGGTCCCGGCTTCAAATTATGGGATGGGCGGGGTGGGATTATGGGTAAGGAGATGACTACCTCCTATTGTGTAGCCCATTTCAATATCATGTTCATGAGTAGACCTGTTCATGGGCCGGACCGGGTTCGGACCGGGTAGCCTTGAGATTAATTAGGCCATTAGTGTTGCCCAAGCCCAGCCCATTTATAAAACGGGTCTCAAACTTTTATCCAAACCCGGCCCATTTATCAAATACATAGACCAAGACCCGTCCAAAAGCCAATCTAATATTTTTTTAATAATTATTTTAAGAATTAAATTATATATACTATATATTATTTTTAGTGACTAAGGAAATTACTTAAAGGTCAAATTGAGGATTAATGTGGTGCCTCCTTTTGGCTTTTTTTGATCTTTTCGCACTTTTCGGGTGACTAAAAAGGCCCTCGATGAATTTCCTCCATTACTTTTCCTGCTGCTCCTTTTTGTAATTTACTATTTTTATATTTATGATTAAGTGTATTTTAATTACATATTAATTGTGTGTGGATATTAGGATTTACCGGTTCAACTCCTCTGCCAAAATTCCAAAGGATTGGTGGTATAAATGTATCTGCAATCATGGTTGATTCATAGGTAAACTATTGACTTTCCAATTCTGTTTTCCTTTCTTCTTCATTTCTATTTCGGTGGGTTTCTTCTTCCCTAACATTTCTCTGAATTGGTGCTTCCTTGCTCCAATCATCATCAAAGCTCTTCAAATGAACTCCGAGGGACTTCAAGTCTTCAAGATGAGTTCTAATGAGGCCCAATAATGCTTCCTTGAACCTTTTAGCTCTTGCTCTTGTCATTGGACCTAATGGCATCTTCAATGGATCAAATGGCATCTTAGGCAACTCCGATGAGCTTGAAACCAACTCCAATGAGCTTGAAACTTCTTTGTGCGCATCCCTAGCATCTTCAAGCTTCTACAAGCCTCCTTCACGCATGAGCACATCTTCTCCATGATCTCCATTGAGTTCTTCAAGACCATGATAAGTCCTTGGCGCATCATCCCATCTCCCTTGAAAAGGATTTCTCCTCAAATCTGCATCATTATCAAACAAGGTTAAGTCTGAAACATTAAAAGTAGCACTTACATTGCCATATTCACTAGGAAGATCTAGCTTGTATGCATTGTTGTTGATCCTCTCCAAGACTTGGAATGGACCATCTCCACGAGGTAAAAACTTAGATTTCCTCTTTTCAGAGAACCTTTCCTTCCTTAGATGCAACCAAACCCAATCTCCAGGTTTCCAATCACAAGTCATCTTTGAACCTTTCATGTTAACTTTCTTGTATTGTACATCATGCAATGCACACACAAATGCATTCAACTCCTTTTCATAGGTTGGATAGTTCAATGCAGCCCCATTCAACTTCCCACAAAAGTAAGCTACGGGCTTCTCTCCTTGCATCAAAACAACTCCAATTTCTACAAAATCACTCAAAAGAAACACAATTTTGCTTGGAATATCTCCAGCCAAGTTGTTAGTACTCATTAGTGTATTTCGAAACAAAGGTAAGATCAAAACAGAATTCTCAAGCAAAACACTTTTAATCTCACTCTTAGTAGCTAACATACACTCTTTAACAACTTTCTTAGAACTAGCTTGCACAATTGATGTATTTCCAACGCAATCACTAGAACTATCATGCTTTGCCTTTCTTTAACCTTAAATTCATCCTCTAACTTAGGAAAATCCTCTTTCAATTTAAGTTGATCTTTGAAAGCTTCTCGAGGTGATAAAGGAATTAAAGTAATAGGCCTCTTACCATGCATAAAGGTGTACTTGTTGGACTCTCCATCATGCTTCACCTTGCTGTCAAATTGCCATGGTCGACCAAGTAGCACATGGCATGCTTGCATTGGCAAAACATCACACAAGACATCTTCTTTGTATCTGCCCAAAAAAAGAGAAACTAAAACTTGTTTGTTAACTTTAATCTCCTCCTTGTCGTTGATCCATCCTAAACTATAGGGTTTAGGGTGTTTGGTAGTAGGTAATTGCAACTCCTTCACTAAATAAACACTAGCTATGTTTGTACAACTCCCACCATCAATGATCAAACTACTAGGCTTTCCATTCGCATACATCCTCATATGGAACAAGTTTTCGCTTTGATTTTGCACATCATCTTTCACATATGCACTCAAGGTTCTCCTAGCAATCAAATTCTTAAGTGAAGCTAACTTATCACCATCATTATCCGCAGAACCTCTTTCATCATCTCCATCACTAAAGTCCTCTTCTTCACTCACAATTTCACCATGATCATTAAGATACATCACTTTTTTGTTAACACAATCCTTAGTATAATGGCCATAACCTTGACACTTGAAACACTTAAGGTGAGATTTAGTGTTAGAACTAGAAGAAGATGAAATACTACTCATCTACACTCTTTGATTCTTGCCTCAAAGTTTGTAAGCTTTGGTATAGAGAATTGATGTAGAAGCTTGGAACAAATCTCTTTCTCATGCAACTCTTCAATTCGGCCCATGTGTCAATTGGCCTCTCCAAATTCCTTCTCCTTGACTGCACCAATTGATTATATCAATTCAAAGCATTCTGAACAAATTCAAGGATAGCAATTTGTACCTTCTTAGCCTCGGCAAAAGGATGATAATCAAAGTACATGTCCAATTTGGACTCCCACTCCAAGTAATCCGCAGGTGTCCCTCTCCCATTGAACTTTGGTATTTTGTACTTGATGTTGTCCTTAGCCTCATCTCTTTGTTCTGTTCTCCTAGGCCGCAAGTTTTCATTGTAAGCTTGGCCTCCAAGTTCTTGTTGCCTCAATCTCTCCATAGGATCAACTCTCCTAGCAATTTGCCTTTGTTGAGCTTGTTGTTGTTGTTGATCCCTTTGCTCATTGTTTGGTGCGGCATTGTTCTCTCTTTGTTGAGGTGGTGGTTCTTGTTGGTTTCGAACCTCCAAGGCATCTAATCTTGTTGTGATAGTGCCTAATTGTTGCAAAATAGCTTGGAACGAGGTAGCCACATCATTGGCTTGATTTTGATCTCCCATTATACCTACACACAAAGAAAAGTTAGTAATAAAAATTCCTCACTAGTGTGTGTGTGATTTACCTTTGTTGTGCTCTCGTGTTTGCACTCAACCTATGGATTGGCGATCCACTACTCTCTTAATGATCTCACAAGATTATGCCTTTTTCTAGCTTCAATAGGCCTAATAAGAGCAAATTGTTAGAGCCTCCTTTCTTCTCGTGACCTACTTGAGGAACAAACAATTAAGAGCAATAACTTGAGTAAATCAAAAACAAAAAGTGATCTATACAATCCAAACAGCCTTTTGTCTCCCAAACTTGCTGCACAAAACACAATTAGCAACACAAATCAATCAATTCAATCAATTATAAACCCTAGTACCACTTAGATCCAATTTGTACCACTTGTCTCCAATAGGGTTTAAACCTGAAATTCTTCAAATTAGATCTCAATTCATAGCAAAAACAACCCAAGAATCTCAAACAAACAATCAATTAGGGTTAGATGCAAACAATTGACTCAATTGCTCAAAACAAACCCTAATCCCCAAATTCCCAAATCAAGAACCCTAGTTCTCGGAAAAATTCGATTTCGACACAAATTTTTTTGATTTTTTTCAATATTTTTCCCAGAAATATCACACTAAAAGAAGTCTAGATCTCAAATTTCAAAGCTTTCCGAGCTCAAACGAAGCCAGAATTGATTTCACAAGATTCTGGTCGAACATTTTTTATTTTTTTTATTTTTCTGATATTTTTCGATTAAACGACAATGTATGAGGACTCCAAATCTGAATTTTCAAGTCGATTGGAGTTAAGATGAAACCACAATAAATTTTTGAATTTTGGAAATTTTTAGATCTAGAAAATTTGAAAAACTTTGATGGATGAGATGGATGAAAAACTTGATGATAGATGAATAGAAGGATAGATTTACTGATTGAAAATGACAACCTATGCTCTGATTAACAATTGATACGAATCTAGTTGTGTAAAGATTCAAATCCACCCTTGTGACCCACCAAGAATCAACTTGAACAACTTTCAACTCTAGATGTGTATGTTGACAATCTCACCCAAGCAATCCTCTTCTTTCGTCGGCCTTAGACCTCCAATTAGACCTACAATTGAACACCTAAGATCACAAGATTCACAAGCAATCAAGTATCACAACTTAATTGTTTGCTAGGACTCTACAAGATTGAAGAACCCTAAGTTTTGCTCAAACTAGAACAAAGAAGCTAAGATAATCAATTTGGGTAAAAACCTCAATTTTATTAATCAACTCAACTTATGTTTACAAGAGGGGTTGATGCCTTTATATAGGCAATAGGGGGGCTCTGATCTAAAATCCTAAGCCCTAAGGGTAAAGGAAAAAGGTTAGGAGGGAGCTAGGAAAGATCCTACTCCTTATTCTACTAGGAAAAGGAAAATAACAAGTCCTATTAAAATAAGAATTGGACTTCAAATGAACTCCGATGGACTTCAAGTCTTGCACATGGACTTCGCTCTATATCCTAAAATTTCCAAGTGGACGTTGATAAGATCCTTCCATTTAATTTAGCAGCACTTTAGGATGGCATAACCTAAAGTAGGGAGCTTTCACTTCTCACCGCAACATTTTGAGGTAAATCTGGATTTATTTGTTGATTATATTATTTGATACTTAAATTTAACATTTCCTTATTCCTCTTTTATTTTACAATTTTTTTTTATCATTCGACTTCCTTTTATTGAGGTTTCTATTAGTTGCTTATGTTTAGTATATTTCCACATTTCCAAAAGCACAGTACAATCATTTTGTGATGCATTGTGTAAATTACATATGCTCTTATAAATGCTCTCAACTAATTCAATTTTCCTACGACAACTATACATGCTCCTTGACTACAAAAATTAGTCCTTCCTTATGCAGAAGCCAAATTCTTCCACCTACTCGGGTTCATTAATTTAACAATTGCAATCAAGATTAAAAAATTACCGCAGCGTACTATGTTTTTTTAGATTATCAACATACATTTCAAACAACAATCAATATTAGCTTTATTTTGATGAATTATCTAGAGATTGAGGAGTAGAATATTAGTTTTATTTTGATGAATTACCTAGAGATGGAGTAGAATTTAGGTAATGCACTTTTAGAATGAAAGAGAGTTCATGTGTTTTGCTTTATATATGCAAATTATTTGTTTGGATGTATGAGTTTCTCCTAACTGATTAACTTACAGCCATTGCAATATCTTCTTACTAACCGACTTAAACAACTACAAAAAATATAACCCTAATAAGAAAATGACTACAGCGCAAGCGCAGGCCGCCCTGCTTGTATTATTTAATTATATAAATATAATTGTAAATATAAAATATGATATATACTACCTATAATATACTATTCTTATTGATAATAAGATTTTGTCACTCATTCGGATTGAGATTCATCCAAGTCTACCGTAACGGCTGCTAATCCCTCCCTATTTCACTTTGACTCTTTTCAGGGCGGGAAAAAGACCAGCTCTCTAGTTCTGTCATGGAAGGCGCTGACCGATGTCGAGTAGGAAGCTGCTCCTGTTGTAAAAGAAGTGAGGCAGCGAAGAAGAAGCATTTTAGCATTCACAAATATTGAATTTAATGTAAAAGCTGCTCTTGTTGTAAAAGTTTATTTCTAAAAAAAACTGTAAAATTTAAACAATGCCATTTAAGAAATAGTATATTTTAAAAATTCTAATATATCTAAGTTTTTTAATAAAATTAGTAAAATGATAAAAATAAAATAGGTATAAGGATATTAGATTTAATTAAATAAAAATAGAGTTTTTAGTTGAGTAAAACTATAAAAGTATTTTAATTAAAATAGTAAAAATAAAATAGTATTTATAAGGATATTAGATTTAATCAAATAAAAATAGAGTTTCTAGTTGAGTAAAACTATACAAATTTAAGCAATGGCATTTAAGAAATATATACGAAAAATAAGGGTATAATGGGTAATTCAAAAGTTTTACAAGCGAATGTACTTTTTAATTTAGTATAGATTATTCATCTTTTTCTTATTTAAGATACTGTGTACACGTATAAATTATATTTAATATATATTATAAATCAACAAATAAAAAATAAAAACAAGCATATTTCCTTAATCGGGCCGGACCTATAATATACTATTCTTATTGATAATAAGATTTTCTACATATATTATTCATCTTTTTCTTATTTAAGATACGGTGTACATATAAATTATATTTAATATATATTATAAATCAATAAATAAAAAATAAAACAAGCAGATTTCCTTAATCGGGTCGGGCTTTGGCTTTTGCTCTTATATCCAAGCCCGACCCATTTAATAAATAGGCTTGATATTTTTGACCAAGCCCATCAATGGGCTTAAAATTCTTGTCCAAGCCCTTTAAAATATCGGACGGGATTACGAGTTTGGGCAGGTAGCCCGACCCTTGAACAGTTCTATTCATGGTAGAAAACAAAAATATCAAGCATACAGAATTATTTTCGTAGGCAATCAAAATATCAAACATAGTTGTGAGTTTGTGACTATTCTTTGTAATTTCGACTAAGACATGCTAACTAGCACATTATTATATATGTCGATTGATTAAAAGTTAAAACAAAAGATCGACTTTATTGATTTGGCTTTTATACTTGTCCCCCACTTGAAACCATATTCTTCAATTTAAAGATATAGTACGTAAATTATAGTAAGATTACTAAAGGGCAATCAATGAATTGAATGGAGTGGAATGAATGATTAGCATAGAGAGTATAGTACTTAATCAGTATTTGCTTCATAATTGGCCCGACTCAATTAATCAATTAAACAGTAGTAATCGATTTTGAGCCTCCATGATTTGATTTGACGTGTAATAATGCACTAAATATTTCGCATGTTACGCCAAGCCGATATCATATCAAATAATTGAAAAATGTTAAGGGCTTTAATTCTTACTAGTATATAATATGATTAGTTATTAGCACTAGTGCTACAGTGCTACTCTAATTCTAGTTCTCACTAAATTGGAAGGGAATTACTTGTGGTGGAAGAATGAGAAATATGGGATTTGTTTTCTGCAGCCGCATGAGCTTTCTTCTCCTCCTACTTATTGTCACGGTAGAACCATTGTTACTAATACATGGAATACTCCTAATTAATTAACATCTGAACTCTCTGCTCTCTGATCAGTTAATTAATTTTTTGATCTTTTAATAAAGATCTGTTAGTGATTATATATGTTATTAATGTAATCAACGATTATATATACGCTGTTAACATTTTTAATTTAAGCAGCTGGGTCATGGAAGTGAAGGCAGGGAGATGGGTGATGTCAAGGCTTGGAAATTTTCATGGATATTGATGATGATGTGAATTCTAACAAAATCAATGTTTTGAGACTCCATAGCATGGATTCTGATCATGCCCATCATCATGTCATGGTTGGACTTGGGGGAACTAATATTCATCACATGGATCCTTCGTTGAGGGTATTTTTCACCTTGAATCAACTTAAAGTTGGGAAAACATGCCCATATATTTCCCTAAGAATGACCCTTCAAAATCTCCTCACACTACTAAAAAACGTTGATATAGAGGCGTTTATTTAGCGGCGTCCAGTCAAACGCCGCTATATGATTTTCTGAAATTTGCTATAGCGGCGTCTGAAATAGCGACATCGCAATTTAGCGGCGTTTTGATAGAAAGACGCCGCCGTATTAATACATGGAGGGAGAGATTTTTTTCTCCTTTTTTTGGAGGGAAAAATTCCCTCCCCACTAAAACAAAGAAAGCTTCCAACTCTAAACCTGTAATATATAGCGGCGTTTTAAAACAAGACGCCGTTAATTTGTGGCGTCTAGAACAGTAAACGCCGCTATTTTAATATATGGAGGGAGAGATTTTTTTTTTCTTTGTTTGGAGGGAAAAATTCCCTCTCCCTAAAACAAAGAAATTTTCCAACTCTACGCCTATAATATATACCGACGTTTTTCTCAACAGACGCCGCTAATTAGCGGCGTTTTTCGGCGTCTTAAGAAGGAAACGCCGCAATTGTCATACGTGGAGTGAGAAAACTTTTTTAACTTTTTTTCTTTGTTTTGGAGGGAAAAGTTCCCTCGTCTATAATTTATATGGCGGCGTTTGTTTTTGTAAACGCCACTAATTAGTGGCGTTTTTTTCTTCAAACGCCGCTATATATAATTTTTGTTTCCATAGAAAAAAAATACCAATATTTTGTCAGTTTTTATATGAATATATAATATATATATATTTATATAATAAAACAATTTATTATATATAGCGGCGTTTATATTTTAAGACGCCGCGATCTTCAAAATTTATTTCGCCAAAACGACGTCGTTTTGGCTTGTTCAGACAGCTTTTAGCTAAGTCGAGAACAGCCTTCTTCATTCTACAAATTCCGGCCAAAAATGATCCGATTCTCTGGAAAAAAAAAGGGAAATCCGACCATTTGAAGCTACCTCTTACTTAATCAAGCCTAAACCCCATATTAATTGACTCTTTTTCCATCCAA
>AWUE01023998.1:0-10607 GCA_001974825.2 Corchorus olitorius
TCTATCATTCCTTTCTTTCTATCATTTCTGATTTTTGAGAAGACATCCCCAAACCTAAAAGCCCCAAATCTCCTCTTATGAACCCTAACTTTGATTTCTTTGTGATTTTTTTAGAAGAAGAGGACCAAGAGACCACGAGCAAAGAAAAAAGAAATTTAAAGGAAGAAAACTACAAGGTAAAAAGCTTTATTCGATGCAGAGAAAGGTAATATTTTATTTTTTGGATTTTTTCTGTCTTGGTCGGTTTTAACTAGAAAAAAAAATCTTTCTGGTGTTTTTGATGACTGTGGACTGGTGAAAATGAGAGACTCTAATGGAACCAAAAAGAAAATGAAAATATCAATTTTTTTGGGTTTTCTTTTTTGTTGAACTCGGAATATGAAAGTTTCTATCAAAAAATGAACTTATTCAAGCTTGAACTCTACTGTATTTTTGGTTCTTGGGAAATCTTAGCTGCTAGGTTTTTTTTTTTTTTTAGGCCATGGTGACCACTCCCCTTTTGTAGTCCATCCCACTGCCCTCTCTTTCTGTTTTGTTTTTGCCCTTCATTTGTCTTTTTGCTCTGTCTCGAGTTTGGTTGTCGGTTTGGGTGGTGTGTAAGAGTCTGTACCATGGTTGGTCAGTAGGCATGCTGCATGCCTTGTTTTGTTTGTTTATCACAATTGATTTTGGTTGTCTTTCTTGCAGGTACCATGGTCAGAAGATGTAAACCTTTGTAAATTCAATAAAGTAAATGGAAAGAACTATGTCTTTACTAAACAAGCCCGAAAGACCAACATTCAGTTAGGATGTAAGGGCCTCAAAACGCTGCAAATTTACCGATAGTCCAATCAAGAGGAGACTTTGCCCAAAGTGCTTTTCTCTTTTATTTGTGCAATTTTATTTATGCAATGCGGGACTTGGCCCAAGGTGCAGTTCTCTTTTTATCATGCCAAATGCAAATGAGAATGTAATACAATAATTCAAAAACCCACAAATTAATGTAACGGGATATCCAAAAATGTGACTTGGTAAGGATAGAGTGAAGATAATATTTTTAGGTTTTTTTCCTTTCCCAAGGCCAATGGCCGAATGTGACATGCCCATGCGAGATCAAATGAAGTGAAATGCAATGCCTAAACAAATCAATTTTAAGTTAAAAGATAAAAAAAATGCAAAATTACTAAATGAAGCCTTGAAATATGCAAAAATGTCAAAGGCGCCAATTAAAATATTTTGGGGTTTTTTTTTTTTTCAATTGCAATACGGATGATTAAAAAATGAATTAGCTAATCTAAATTAAAAATAGACCTAAAATGACCAAAATGCCCATGAGTAACTCTAATGCAAATTAAGAAGCAATTTAAAAGATATAAGCAAAAAATGGGTGTCTACAGCTAGCTTTCCCATTCCTCACGGACAATAATCCGAGAAAGTCTCCAAAGTAATCTCATGACTTGCAGGACAAAAAGAAACAAGGCAAACCAGCAAGATTAAAAGATAAGTGCAGGACAACCAGCAACTCAAGACACTGACATATGATCAAGGCCAAAGTCAGGGGATTCTAAAGTATTCATTAAGTCATATAGGCATTGTACTTTTTTAGCTTACATCCTTGTGTTCCCAGTAATCAAATTTCAGTCCACAATAAAACAGAGGCAATGACAATATATGGTAACAGTGAAAATAGCATTTTGGCACATGGTCATCAGAATCAATTTTAGTGCAGCATGCAAGGGTCGATGCACTTATCAATAGCAAGTTCAAGGTCATTAAATCCCAAACATACAGCAAACACAATACACCTAATTTCAAGCAGTTACATAATCAATAGAGAGGAAGTCAACAAATTTCATCAAACAAATTTCCCAATAGTATTCAGTTACAAAGAGAGATGGGAAAATTTACCTGATAGGATCCAATGCCAGCTCACCTTGTTGAGCCTACACCAATCTTATCGCTAATACAAGGAACTTGCACAAGGGGACAAAAAAACTGTTAGACAAGGAGGAGAAGCAGGAATTGGTTAGGGTGAGAGAAGGAACCCTCCTATTCATTGAACCAAAAAAGAAAACAGACACACAAAAAATCTCCCTCTCATTTCTCTCTACACGCTCTTCACTACATAGATTTTCTCCCCCATTCCCCCTCTCTCGAGGTTTTTCTTCTCCTTGGATTCTCTCTGGATAACCTCTCACTCACAACTTCACATAGGGGACACACAAAAAAATCAGACACCACTCTCATCTTCCTAATCTCATCCCCTCTCATAAAAAAAAATTCTTTCATCTTCCTCTCCTACTGGATACTACACACTCTCCTCTCGACAGAAAGAAATGTTCCTTCTCTCTTGACAGCCAAAACACTGATCTCACCTCTTCACTACCCTCTCTAAAAAAAATCCTCTAGCTCCCACACACAAAAAATGGAATCCTCTCTCTCCTGAACCCATGGCTTTCTCAAAAGAATACCCACTCTCATCTCTCCCTTTCATTTGATAAGCATACACACTGAATTCAAAACAAAAAAAAAACAGAAGAATGGCTCTCTCTACAATATTGACCAAGAACACTCTCTCATAGAAAAGGAAACCAATTCAGTAGCAATCAAACAAAAACAGAAAATACCAAAAAGATGAGAAAGACTTACCCTTTTCTCTTTTGATGATTCCTAGTAGCGTTTGGGGCCCTTTAGTTTCGATATTGGTGGTTGAATTGAGTCAGAGGAGCTTTCAGATCGGATTCGCTAGTTTAAGGCTTTAGAGGTGGTTTCAGTGAAAGGTAGACATAGATTCGAGCGAGGATGGTGAGCAAAAGTTCTTTACGGTGCTTTGGGGGTTGGTTGACGGAGTTCGATGGTGATAGAGCAGAGGCGACGCTGTTGAGGTTTGAAGGAAGCAAAGGGTTTTTTTTCAGAGAGATTTAGGGCTTTTTAGACACGGAGGTAGTGATTGAAAGATCAAAATGGTAGAAAAGCTTGGGAATGGGGAAAGGAATAGCATACTGAAATTCAGGGTTTCATCAAAGAGTGGAATAGCTAGATCAATGAAGGTTGTTTGAGTTCGGGGTTGGCTTGTTTTACGGAGTTAAGGGTCGATTTGGGTGAAAAATAGGGTTCGACTCGTGAAGATGGCAGCAAAGAGAGCTAATCTGCAGGATTAGGTTTCCATCGGCGGTGGTTGCAGTTGTCGACGGCGATGGAGGACCAAGGAAAGGGGGGCGCCGACATAATGAAGGGTAGCGCTGGTTAGGGTTAAATAAAATAAGGAGGAAGAAGAAGAAAAGAAAAAAAAAGAAAAAGAAAAAAGGGGATCTAAAAGAAAATGACACCGTTTGATCCACTTCAGGTAAGGTTTCTAAATCTTTTCAATTAAGTCCTCAATTTCATGCATTTAAATCCCATAAATTGTAATTGACTCACATAAAGATTAATATTTGTTTCTGTTTTCAATATAGTCCCTGATTTAGGGTAATATTTATTGTCTGATGCAATTTTGTCCCTGATTTAGGATTTTATTTTTGATTTATGCGTCCTAGTTCCTAATTTAAGGTTTATTTCTTAATTAAGTGCAATTTGATCCTTGCTTTATTTAATTTGACCCCTGATTTTAGAAATTATGCTAGAATTTTGCAATTGGCTGTTTGATTTATATTATTGGTATTTTATCTATGTTTTTGCTCTCCTGAATTTTGCTAATCTTCTACTTGATGTGCAGATAGGTCTCCAATTCATCCAATTTGGTCCTGAAGTTTTTAATTTCTTTCAATTTTGTTCTTTGTTAGTTTAATTTCAATTTAATAAGCCCCTTGGTTTGTAATAATTTAGTAATTTAGAGTAGTGCTACCTCGTCTACCCTCTGCAACGTCCCACGATTATCGACTTGCACCCACGAAGCAACAAACTCTCTCCTATCCGGGAATACAGATTTCATCTCTCAAGAATTCTCGGTCAGTCCCATATCAGCAACGGTTTTCCCTCTATCCAACATTTTCCTTGCACCAACTGTTGGTCCACTTAGATGTGCTAGACGGGGGTGAATAGCACTTAATCGATATTTTGAGTGCTAATTGGAACGATGGAAGATTGCAGACACGACGATTTATAGAGGTTCGGCCTTTCACACCTACGTCCTCTACCTTGGATACCACACCAAGGATTTTAAAATCCACTAAACAGTGAAGTTAACCTGGTCTTCACAACACCTATTACAATCCCAAAATTTCAAACCTCAAAGCTTTGACACGAGTGCAAACCCACACTCAAAACAATCCCAAGCGCACAACCCACACTTGAACAAACACAAGTGCACAACCCACACTTAAACAAAATCAGAAAAACAGAGTATCAAAGTGTAAATACGATCCTAACATATTAGAAAGCACACAATCAAGCCTAATACAGTCTAAAGGTATGAACTTTAAGCGCTATTACAACTTTCCAAGTTGAAAGAATAAACTATAAAGAGAGTAAGACTTGGATTTTAGGGATTTTTGAAATTCTACAGAGAGTAAGTGATTTGATTTTCAATGATGCTCCAAAAGTTGAACTCAAACGGTTAGATTTGAGTATTTATACTTCTCTCTAGCGAACTAGTCGTTAGGTTTGAAATTCAAACCAATTTCTTGTTTTTCTTGTCTTTTAGTCGCGCCAGCTGTAGACAGCTTCACCGCGTTCCTACGACATTGATCGCTTCAGCGCATCCGTACTGTTTGTTTTGTAGCTGCTAGTTGCTTTAATCTCCAGATCATTAATCCCACTAATATCTTCCAGTCTTCTTCTATCTTCAAACAGTTTGTCTTAACTTGAATAATCTTCATGCATGCTGACTTGGATATATATCTTCAAACTTAAGCTTTGCATTCTGAAATTGTTGTCTTTGGCTTCAACTAAATTTCCTTGGGTACTCTGAGCTTTCAATGCGCCTAAGGATTTGTGGCATCTTGCTACGTTAGTGTCACTAATGAATCTTTCTTTTTTAGGAGCCTACAATGCTCAACCTTTTGGCGGTTAAAGACTTCAGTGCACACTAAGTAGATGTATTAGCTAATATACTTGGGTTTATTTTGTTATCATAAAAAGCAACAGGGGTCAACAACAACCATCTTAGTTTTCACAACATCAGACGGTGGAGTTTGAAACTCACCCAACCTTTCAATCAAGTCATTCATTTGCATCCCTGGAGACTCGCCATGTTCTTGAGCGAAACTACCAACCCGATCCTTCGCAACCATCTCTTCCATAATCCTCAAATTTCTGCCATTAGTTTCGGAAGATAATCCCATGTTCTCCGTAGCCCTCCTCTTGGATCTAACTTTTACTTCCTCCATGTTCTCCTCATTATGCGTGATCAACTTCCCACCAATCTTGGAGATTATCTCGCACGAGACATCCTCGTTGGCAATCGGACGCGCTGCCTCCCGTTCCCGAAGAAGCAAATTGTCAACATGATTCCGGAAAATTCTCGACCGACTAGTCACTGATTCCGGTGATGATGGCAGTGGCCCCATACTACCAGATAGGAAACTGCTCGCCACTCCATGAACCTGCCTGAATTTGACATCCGAAGTCTCTGCTCGCGAATAATCAAAAAATTTTCTGATCACAAATCTTGAGTTTTGAGCTGTGTTATACCAACATGACAATCTTGATCAAGGTGAATGATCAACCCACAAATCTGGCAAGATGCAGACAACTTTTCAAAACGAAATTTCACCAATAGATCCCCATGCGGAGTTGTAACAATAGTTCCTTCAAAGGGAGAGTCACGTTGATCCGTACCCGAATTCGAAGATATCGACTACAACCCTGATCTACCTCGATAACATCTCCCATGGCTGCTCCAATTGCCGCCCCAACCTTTTCGGTCATCATCATAATGGGGAGACGAAAGACACGCATCCAGACAGGGCAAAGATCAAAATTAATCTCCTCCGGTATCTGCAGGTCATCAAAGTCTCGGAGAACCAACAAAGCCCTATTAAAAGAGCATGGTTGATTAACCAAAACTCGATTCCGTTCAATTGTATCTTCAAATTGAAACGTAAACAGATTATCTCCAACCTCCTTCACCACCAAATCACACTCCAATTTCCAAGCTTGAAACATTGCTATATGCAAGCACTCAACATTAGCCTTCTTCTTCAAATAAACTCTGCCAAGGAGATGGAACCAGTCCAATTCCCCCTCCTTACTATCCAGCCAATCTTCATCTGCAATAGCCACCTTGTTCTCATCCGTAGGAACCACATTGTTGTCCTCTTCTTTTTAGATTGAAAGCTTAGAACAGAGATTCGATAAAGTACCGACCATCTCTCTCAACAAAAGACAGAAGATAACAGAAATAAATTTGGACTCAAGAAACCAAGAGAAAATACACTCCACTAGAACCAAACCATCTGCGCAAATATAATCAGTGATGCGCCAAGGGCTTATCAAGGACCTCAAGATGACAATGGAGATCATGGAGAGGATGAGCATGGAGTGCTAGGAAGCATGGAGAAGCATGAAGATCAAGGAGATAGCGCACAACATGTTTCAAGCACCAAGGAGATGCCAAAGATGCCATTTGATCCATTGAAGATGCCATTAGGTCCAATGACAAGAGCAAGAGCCAAGAGATTCAAGGATGCATTAATGGGCCGTGTTCGAACTCATCTTGAAGATTTGAAGACCATTGAAGTTCATTTGAAGAGCTTTGATTATGATTTGGGCAAGAATATTCCCATCGATTCCAAGCTCCTCACTTTGCTTGCAATCGATGGATGATGGAGCTTTATTGTGTAAATTGGCCATTCATGGGCTTTATTCTATCTTAGATTAGTTTATTTTATGATTAGAAGACAATTGGATTGGGCCTTGTTTGACGAAGTCCAATCCCTTGTTCCTTGTTATTTATGTTTCCTAGTTTGACTTGGAATTAGGCTATTTCCTAGTCTTTTCCTTTGTGTGTCGCCCAAGGCTATGTAAACCGCCAAGGGGGCTTATTTTTCTAGATCTAGTTGTCCCCTATGCCTATATAAAGGCACCAACCCCCTCTTTTGTATTCAAGTTAAGGTTATCAATCAAAGAGAATTTCTTTTGTAAATTTAGCTCCATTGTTCTAGTTTGAGCATACTTAGGGTTCTTCAATCTTGTAGAGTCCTAGCAAGCAATTAGATAGTGATTATCTAGTTGTGATTCTTGTGATCTTAGGTTGTCAATTGCAGGTCTAATTGATCATCTAGTCTAACGAACGAAGATCTAATCTAGAGTCCTAAAACTTGTGAATTTTGTTTTGGATTCATTCTTGGTCGGAAAGGGTTGAAATTTTAGCTTTAGTGTTTATTTATAGTGATCTTTCTGGGAAAAATATTGAAAAATTAAAAAAAATCTGCAAAAGTTATCGCAATTTTGGGAATTAGGGTTCTTAGCAGGGTATTTGGTGCTTTTTGATTAAGGCTTCAATTTGACCTTGATTTGTGAAATTGAAAGTTGTTTTAAGATTTTGGGAAAGCTTTTGCTGCAATTGAAATGTTGATTTTGAGAATTTCAGTTTAGAACCCTTTTGGATTCAAGTGGTACAAAATTGGATTTAAGTGGTTAAATTAGGGTTCTTGTTTTGATTAGAATTGGGAATTTTTGTGATTTGTGTGCAATTGATCTTGATTGAAGCAAATTGAAGGTATTAAAGTGTTCTTGGAAAGTTGAATTAAAGGATTTTGAAGTTTGGAACACTAATTGTTTGAAGCTTGTTGAAAATTAGGGTTTGAAGGACCTTGCCCAGGCACAGGCTACCACAGGAGAAATTATAGGCTTTGTGTCGAGACCTTGCCTAGGCGCGGGTCAACCTTGCCTAGGCGCGGGCTACCCCAGAAAATTTTTTGAAGTTTGTTTGTTTTGAGATCACTTACCTTTGATTCACTCTAGTTTTGCTACTAATTATTTGTTTGTTTGATGATTAAGGTAATGGATTTGTTAAAAGCTTGGATTTTTAGTAGAAGTTTTGCCTTTGGTTGACGAAATATGGCGGATCAGATCTATGTTGCTTTTAATGGTCTTTTTTTTGCCTAATAAGTTTAAGTTTAAGCTTTCATGTTAAAGTTTTGATTTTTGCTTGCTACAATATGATGAAATGATAATAAAAATGATTAGAATTTGAATGTGATTATTTCCTTTGGAATTTAATTTAGACTTGAAAGAAAAATCAAGCCTTTAGTTTCAAGTTTTGATCTTTAAAATATGATTGATTCAAAGATGGATTCATGATAACTTTTTGAGTTGATTTTGAGTATAAGAATGAAACTTTTGATTTAAAGTTTAAATTTTAAATTGAAATTAGCTTGATAACTGAGTTTCATATCATTATGAGCTAATTTTAATTTTAAAATCCAAGCTTCGAATTTAAAGGTCTAATTATTTAGATTAAAGGTCAACTCAATGAGGGATTGGTGAATCTATTTGAATTAATCTTAGTTTAAGAATCAAAACTTGGATTTAAAGGCTTAATTTTCCTTTAGTTTGTATTAAACTAAGGAAATGGATTTAATTCATGATATTCAATGACTTGTATTTAGATTCACTTAAAGACTTAGATTTGTTTTTGTGTTCAATTAGGTGCCTAAAGTGTTCAATTTAATTCACATAAAGACCCAAACTTGTTTCCTTGTTCACCTAGGTCCCTGATTAGAACTTTAATTTATCTTTTGATTTGATTGAGTCCCTGATCCTGATTTTATTTATCTTTTGTTACAATTTGCTCCCTGATTTATAGTGTTCATAATATGATTGTGCAATTGAGCCCCATGTTTTGCATATTTTATACTTTTTGCTTTCCTGAATTTTGCTAATCTTCTACTTGATGTGCAGAAATGTCCCCAATTTGTCCAATTCGACCCTTAGACTTCCATTCACTACTGAAAAACGCTGTGAATAGGGGCGTTTATTTAGCGGCGTTTAGCTATTTTGATTCTCTAAAATTTAGGATAACAGCGTTTTTCTCTAAAACGCCAATATGGTGGCGTTTATGTTCACAAACGCCGCTAAATCAGAAAAAATTGGGGGAAATTTTTTCCCGTGAAAAATGTATTTTTTCCTCTAATTTCGTTTTTTTTTAAATAAAGTAAGATATTTAGCGGCGTATTTGCCTTAGAAACGCCACTATTTAGTGGCGTTTTATCGACAAACGCCGCTAAATTAAAAAATTGAGTGGAAAATTTTCCCCCCTAAAAATAAAGACTAAAATTAGTGGCATTTTTTTTCTAAACGCCCCTAAATAGTGGCGTTTATTTGTGAAAACGCCACTATTTAGAATTAAAGGAAAATTGATTTTTCCCTCTAAAACCAAAATTTCCTAAAAATCGCTCGAAAAATATATGTAAAAACTATTAGTGGCGTTTGTTCTGAATAAACGCCACCATATTAAAATAAATTTAGCCAAAACCAAGTTTTATATTTTAAAAAGTTTTATATGTTAAAGATATAGTATATTTTATCAAAATATTTTTAATATTTATACCGGCGTTTTTATTGTAAACGCCATAATATAATGGCGTGTTTGAACTTAAAAACGTCGTTATCTGGCTTGTATAACTCGAGCGACCTCTCTTCTTTTATTTTGTTAAGTATGAAACTGAAAACACTAAAGTCTCAAAGCTTTCTCGTCGTTTGAAACCCAAAATTCTCAAAACCTCAACCTAAAATTCGATCTTTCTCTCTTCTTTCCAAATTTCATGTTCTTCGAATTTTCCTAACCCTAAAAGTGCGAGTTCACCAATTCACAAATTCCCTCTCCAATTTCATGTTCTTCGAAATCTTTTTTTCGTTAGGTCTCTAAAATCCCTTTCATCTCTTCTAATTCCCCCCTTTTTACCACTATTTACTTATAATTTGTAAAAGAAAAATAGAATAGATTTTTGGGCGTTAGAGATTTGTAAAAGAAATTTTTTCCCTGATCAAGATCCTCCTCCTCCCCGAACCAACCCAGATATAGGTTTTGTTTTTGTTTTCCCTTCTCTTTTATTGCAGAATAAACTTTTTCATTTGCCTATATATGTTCTATTGGCTGATTGGCTGTCGTAACGTTCGAGTCCGGGGGCTCTGCCGAAACGACTTAAAAAAAACGGAGTCGCCACTAATCTTTTTTTTTAACCTAGGTGTGCTTAGTCACCTATCAAATTATTAAGTCTAATATTAACCTAAGCTTGGCAAAGGCAATACTAAACCTAATAAATGGTCTTCTAACAAGAGTCTTAAAGGTTCGGGAGTCTTGTACGTGTGGGGAAGGATCAGCACCCCCACAACGCCTGTCAAACGACAGCACTGACTAGCCTAGAACTAACTGTGGGTTTCTATAATTGGTTGCCATTATTCCTAAATTTTTAATAATTTGAAGAAAATAAATCCTTTGTTTGATTTTGAAAACAAGGTGACTCAGACACAAATGGATTTTTGTATATATAAAAAAAAGTTTTGGAACCAACGCTTTTGTATACTCAAAATGACTCTTGTTTGATGAAGAAACCAGAAATGGGAGCTTTCCTTTTTGAAAAAAAACAGAACTTGGTTGATTAATTTTTCGGGTTCTTTTTCTTTGAATTCCTTAGGAAAATACCCACTTAATTAGGTTTAAAACCACTTCTTAATCTTGAAAT
>AWUE01024005.1:0-12946 GCA_001974825.2 Corchorus olitorius
CTCTCTCCATACTTCAATTCTTTACTCCCTTGCTTTTGTTTTGTCATCATTTTACAACAAAATTTCATTTCTTAACTGAATTTTCTTAAAATAATTTATAAAATAAAACAGTCGCACGTGAAGCGCGGCCGGGAAATTCTAGTATGAGTTAACATAATAAACATAAATGTTTTACATTATTCTCATTTAAAAGCGATTAAATAAATACTAAATCTTTTAATGCCATTTTTTTTTTTGCATAAATTTCTTGAATTAACTTCACAAATCATTATTTTTTTTCTATAATTCTAAACTATATTGTGTTGGAACAATTATATATAATAAAGCATTGTGTTAGGATTTACCACTACTTCTAAGTGTAGGTTTTATAGTGATTCAACAACAAAATTCTGAATTATGATCATAAACAATTTTGAATTGTTGTATACTTCCAAACTTTTTAAAGACAGTAAAGAACATGGAGTTAACAAAAATTAGAATAGCACTCTTGGCAGTTCGTACTTAGGAACTTAACTTCCGAGCCTCCGAGACCTCTTTCTCCCAAGTTGCCATCTGGCTCAGGCTCCCCGAACTCCTTATCGAATACTATGACCACAGTATTCTCCTTAGATTAGGGAGAAGGATCGGAAAGGTCCTTAGAATCGACAACAACACCCTCTCAAGTGAACGAGGAAAATATGCTAGATTATGTATCCAACTAAATTTGGAAAAACCCCTTCCAACTTCCATTACGGTAGAACATAAGAAGCAAGCCATCATTTACGAAGGGGTTGGACTCCTCTGTTTTCAATGTGGTAGGATTGGCCATAGACAAACCTCTTGCCCAGGACTCCCCACCATTTCGACTACCGCCAAAGGGAAAACTGCCATGCCAACAGTTGGGTCGAGCCCACTTAAGGTGGAAGATGGATACGGCCCATGGCTGCTAGTACAAAGGAAAAAATCCAATTCTAAAATCCCAACGGCTAGAAAATCTCCATCTGACAACTCCATCAGCAAAAAGCACAATGCTCATAGTTCCTCTGCCCGAGCCTTGGTCACTCCTCCCCATGGGAAATCTACTGCTAAATCCAATCCACTTGTGCCAGATAAAAGCAAAAATTTGAAAAAAAGTTGTTCAGATGAAACTTGACACATTGGGCAATATCCATAATCCTAATATTTGCTCCAATATCGATATGCTGCCACCTAGTACCCCCATTGACAACTCTAATCAACAGAGTCAACCTCTCATATCTGTCATCAACAATTCTCACCTTAATGGTAAATTTTTAACCTCAGATAATTTGCATGACACTTCTGCCATGCAAGATTTTGGATATCAGCCTAGAAACATACCCTTATCACATATCACTACACCGCCTCTCACTAATCCTTCAAACATTTATGTCCCCTCCATCAACACTCAATCCCCTCTCCCTACCTCTTTACTCTCACATCCCTCCACCAATAACAGGACAAGGGAGCTACCGTCGACACTCTCGGATAGTCAGCCGAGACCACAATCCGAACCTAAGAGCTCGACACTACCAGAACAGAAGACCAAGGGACTTCTACCAACGCCCTGCCAGGCCCCTTCCGGCTTCCACAACCAGATCGGTTTCATCCCCACTGATACCAAGGAGGTTAAGCCCCGAACTAAGGCAAGCAACGAGCAATGCCTCAACAACACGGGACTAAAACCCTCCTCAGCCACAGCCTCTTCCCATGGCCGAGGAAAGGCCCGCACAAGACCCTCCAAACAGAGTTCCTATGCCAAGAATAACAAGGGAACCACAACCAAGTCACCTCACTGCCCTATTGATAATCCCTCCTCCCTTGCAGCTCTCAGTTCTACCCAACTCATCTCTATTAAAAGCCTTGAAAATAACCAACTATTCACACCCCCATCAACCCACTTCTAACGGAGGCTTGGATAATGAATTCCCCACAGTTTTATCTCACCAACAGGCCGGTGGAACTTCACCTCTCAAGCAACCACATAGGGATGTCAACGGGTCGGGTAGCCGCAAATTTTAAGTTACCCGAACCCGATAGGAAAATACCCTACCCGAACCCAATTAAAATTTATTATGTAATACCCGGACCCTACCCGACCCAGATAATAAATACCGTTAAAAACCCGAACCCGATATAAAAATTTATTTTCTTGCATATTTTTAATAAAAATCATATTAAAATTTAAATTTAAGTCATAAAGTATATATTGAAGATAAATAATTATACTTTAAAGTAATTTAACAATTTTAATTATTATTTTTTTTCAAACTCAATTATTAAAAAGAAAACAAATATATAAATTTAACAAAAATATTAAAAATTTATTATTTATTAAGCGGGTTCGGGTAACGGATACCCTGAGATTACTACCCGTACCCGTGACGGGTAGCAATAGTGCTACCCGAACCCGATTATAGGGTACCCAAACCCTATTAAATCGGGTCGATTAGTGCGGGTACCCGTTTATAGGGTACCCATTGACACCCCTACAACCACACATCATTCCTGAAGATTTATGTATGCTCAACAATCCATCCTCTGAAGCTTGTCACTCGAGCACTCCTCACCCAAGAGATGGAAATTCTAAACAAGATAACTCTCTACCCGTGGTTCACCACACTTCAAGAGAAGGCCAAAGACTCGGGATGGATCAAGTCCGAACAAATACCATCCATCAACCCTAAAACCTCTACCATGTCTATTGTCTTTTGGAACTATCGCGGTGCTCGCCACCCTGATTTCCTTAGAACTGCAAAAGACCTCGTTGCCATCCATAAGCCGCTGGTTTTCATCATTACAGAAACTCGTCTTCGTGGTAGTGATGCTTTGAATATCATCGACAAGCTTCCTTTTGATAAGTGGGAAGATATTGATGTGTGTGGACTCCGTGGAGGTATTTGGCTGTTTTGGGACTCAAAGGCTGTCATCCTCAACAATTTCTGCTCTACGGAGCAGGAAATCCATGGCACTATTAAGGTACTTTTTAGCAATAAATTTTTTCTTCTCTTTGCTATTTATGCCAGCCCTAGGCTTAGAGAAGAAAAATTCTTTAGCAAAATTTATGCACTGTATCCGAAAACCACCAACTTCCTTGGATAATTACTGGAGACTTCAATGAAGTCCTAAATTCCTCTGATAAAAGAGGAGGTGTTCCTGTGTCCCAATATCGCCTCAATCTTTTCCAAAATTGCCTCAATCATTGTCAACTTTCGGATTTACGATTCTCGGGTCCTCGATACACTTGGTCCAATCTTCGCAACCATACACTTCTCATCCAAGAACGGCTCGATCTCGCTCTCGCAAACCCTTCTTGGAGACTCCTTTTTCCCAATGCTTCTATCCAACATCTCACTCGTACGAGATCGAATCACTGCCCCATCAAAATCAATCTTGAAGATGTCAGTCCTCACTTTTCCAACCGACCGTTCATATTTCAAAACATGTGGTACAACCACGATGACTTTCCTTCCATTCTCAATAATTTTTGGTGTTTAACAAACAATGATCTTGCTGTCACTATCCAAGGCTTCACCAACTTCCTCCACGAATGGAATAAATCCACTTTCGGAAATATTTTTGCTCGTAAGAAAAGAGTTTTGGCTAGGTTAGCGGGTACCCAAACAGCTATCGATAATAACCCCTGCCAGTTTCTCCTAGATCTTCAAAAATCCTTGATCTCCGAGTATCAACAACTACTCAAAAATGAAGAGGACTTTTGGGCTCTCAAATTTAGACTCAACCGGATGCTAGAGGGTGAGCGTAATACTCGCTTCTTCCATGTATCAACCCTTGTCCGACGCCGTTTCAATAAAATCATGGGCTTGATGGTTAATAGCGGCAATTGGGTCAACAATACATCTAAACTCCTGTCGTAACGTTCGAGTCCGGGGGCTCTGCCGAAACGACTTAAAAAAAAAACGGAGTCGCCACTAATCTTTTTTTAACCTAGGTGTGATTAGTCACCTATCAAATTATTAAGTCTAATATTAACCTAAGCTTGGCAAAGGCAATACTAAACCTAATAAATGGTCTTCTAACAAGAGTCTTAAAGGTTCGGGAGTCTGGTACGCGTGGGGAAGGATCAGCACCCCCACAACGCCTGTCAAACGACAGCACTGACTAGCCTAGAACTAACTGTGGGTTTCTATAATTGGTTGCCATTATTCCTAAATTTTTAATAATTTGAAGAAAATAAATCCTTTGTTTGATTTTGAAAACAAGGTGACTCAGACACAAATGGATTTTTGTATATATAAAAAAAAAGTTTTGGAACCAACGCTTTTGTATACTCAAAATGACTCTTGTTTGATGAAGAAACCAGAAATGGGAGCTTTCCTTTTTGAAAAAAAAAAACAGAACTTGGTTGATTAATTTTTCGGGTTCTTTTTTCTTTGAATTCCTTAGGAAAAATACCCACTTAATTAGGTTTAAAACCACTTCTTAATCTTGAAATTATTTGAATAAGACCCTTTTAGTTAAGCTTGGGATTTTGAATCACCATATTTGTAAAATCCATTTTTTTCTCCTTTTTTAGAAAAAAACATATTCTCATTTTCCCTTTTAATTCCCCCCCTTCTTAAAAACAAATTTTCACTTCTCTTTTTAATTCACCCTTCTCATAACAAATAAAAACTCAAGCCTTGAATTTTTTTTTAGAAAAAAAGGCAAAATTATTTTTCTTTCCATTTTTTTTAAGAAAGATTCTTGACTTGGACTTAAAATTTGAAGAGAATGAGGGCAATCACAACCTTTTTAGAAACAAAGTGTTTTATTCATTTCATCTTTTTGTCTCAACTTCTAATGACCTATATTAATTTAGTCTCTATATGCATGGGTGCATATGATGCATGGATCCCGATTAATTTAAATTTTACCGGGTAATTATACGAGGAACACTGTCCGGATGCCTTCCACTCATACTGGTAAGACCCCCGTCCAGATGTTCCAAGCCTAGGGGCGATGAATTGAGACCGACAATAGCTGTCCAAATCCCAATCCCATACCCCATCATCGGGTCATTTTAATTAACTCATATGATCATGGCAGTCAACAATATGGAGAAACATAAAATTAAAACATGGATGCACATGAAGTTTGATTAAAAACTAAAGCTAATTTAATTTTTGTCCTTATTAATTGAGAAATAAAATCACACACAAAAGCCTCAAGCCCAACTCATGCACATAGACTTATATCGATTATAAGAGCCCAAAGCAACTATTCAAACCCAAATACATACATGTATACATATATAAGCCCACACCCACACAAATAATTTAATTGATTAAAAGCGAAGCCCAACAGAAACATAGAGGCCCAAGATAAATACCCATGTAAAAAAGATAAATCCAAGCATTAATCCCAAGCCCAAATTGACAATTCATGGTAAAACTCATATAAGTAAAAGTCCAACAACACTTGCTAAAGAAAACCCCCAAAATTCATCTAAAAGCCCGACCCTAGTCCAAATTCCCATTTCCAAAATTAACCTTATTATCTCATTTTTATATTCAGAAATCTAATTCTTACATTCCTAAATTACCCACCCTTAGTGTGTATATGTATGCACATATAAATTAAACATTTAACTCCAAAAGCCAACTTAGTCCACCAATCACCACAGTTTTACCGCCTACCCAATTTAGTCTAATCACTACATCATTTTATTAGAAGCTAAAATGGGACTAGTCCAATAAATTAGAAAACTGAACCCACAACTGAGCCTACGGGCCACAGCCCAATTTCTTAGGGACCTATCCACTATAAGAAATAAAAATGGGCTTATAACATTGAGAAAATAAGTGAGCTGTTTAAGTAAATAAGAGAGAACCTAAGTATATATACCAGACTTAAAATAGAAAAGTCCAAAACTTTAAAAAAACTCAACCTTTATCTCACCTTCCCGTTACTCTTTAACTGGCTGCCGGAAATCGCAGCGCCTCCCTGGACAACCACGCGCCGCTGTCGTCACCGTCACCGGAGTGTCCTTTGTACCCGAAATTTCGCAGATTTGCTACCCTCGTTGTCCTCCACCCAGATCTGTGGTTGGTTTCACCAAAAAGTGCTCCGAAGCCTTCGGAAGATGCTCTCCCGAACCGGATTTACGGTGCTCCGATCTTGGGTTCCCGCCGTCGGATGGTCTCCAAAGCGAGATATGTAGCTCTTCTTCTTCTGTTCTCACTTCTGACCGTAGGATCTTTTGAACTAGGCTTCCTAACTTACAACCCCATCCAAACCGACACTAACCTCCATTTTTCGGGTGTATTGCAGGAATATGGGAGAGAGACGACTCCAGTAAAGGGACAGTAGGAAGAACAATACCTAGAGAATCTTAGGAAAAGGTTGCAGGTTTGCTTCCCTGTTCTTTCTCTTTTTTTCTTGGTATTTTCGGTTTTTTTTTAAGACTGGCTGAATCAAAGAAAGAAGGAAAGGATGATTCTTGTTGATAAAAAACTCAAGACTATTTTTTTGGGATTTTCTGTATACTTTTTAGGAAAATGAATGTGCTTGAACTTAGACTCCCTTAGGATTTTTTTCAACACTGGGCTCCCTCTCCCCCTTTTTCTCTACTGTTCATGCATAAATATACCAATGCTGAAGAAATTCATCCCCACCGTAGCTTTTTGTGTTGTTTTATCCAACGGTTCAGGAGCTTTAGGGATTTAATTCCCTATTTCTCCTTTTAGGCCCTGCAGGTAAGCCTTTTGTCCTCTCCTGCAATTCCATCTTTAATGGATACAAATGCCCCTGATTTGTTTGTTTCTGTATTTTTGTTTGAGCCTGGCATGCCTCTGGTTGGTGCTGCAGGAGGCCAGAGTTGGTGCTTGCACCAACTAAGGCCACTGTGTGTGTTTGCTTTGCATTAATTTTTTTGTTGTCTTTCTTTTACAGGTTGGAGCTGCGTGGGATGCATCTTGTCTCTGAGTGATGCTGAGATGGCTGCTGAGGTGGAGGTGGGGCAACTGGGAAAGTCTCCTGCAGCCAATCAGGGACTGCCAAATAGGTAAGGGCCCCACTCTTTCCTCTCTTCACTTGTTTTGCTTGTTTCTGCATGGAATACGTATGACATGTGTGCATGTGAATATGTAAGATGTTCTTGAAATGCATGGTATACGCAAGATGCTAATGTGGAAATTCTAAGTGGTGTTTATTTGCTGAATTAAATATATATTTTTTGTAATGAGAGTCTGTAGAATACTATGCTATGAAATGCTTGTGCAATGCCAAAGTGCTAAAGGTAAGATGCAATGCTCTAAAGTGGATGCATGAAACTGGTTTTTAGCTAATATATGAAATGACATGTTATAAATTGGGTTCATGCTATGTGAGGATGGGAAATGGGGGTTGCTGTTCTGTTTTAATGCTCTATCTTATCATGAACTTGTGCTCAACTGTTTGTGTTTGCCATGAAGTCGTACTCTGACCTTGCTTGAATTTGATGAAGTTGTGATCTTGTAATGAGTTTAAGTTCATTAAGTGTGGGATGGATTCTTGCTGCCTTTGTTTAGTCTTTTATATTTTTCCATTGCCTCACATGTTTTTGGATTTGGTGTATGTTGTTCACTTATTTGTTTTGACCTGATGGTGGACTGATTTCGAATGTTGAAACCATCCTATCTAGGAATGACAATACTGCTTATTGATTTGCTAAATGGTTCTGTCTTATTGAAACTGAATGCACTGCTATGGTAAAATGCATGTGAATGCTTACTGAAAATAGTGTATGTAGTGGTGAGTGCGTGTGATGATGCTCATGATCTAAATATGCAATCCTAAACGCAGTGCCGCTGTTTTGATTGACTTTGCTTGCAAATGATCTATCTTGAGTGAAATGATTAATGTGATTGTATATGCTGCTGAATTGGTGTTTAGAGCATGTAAATGTGAAATGAATAGAACTGCTGTATATGCTGTAATTAGTGACTGAATCGATATTAAATGCCCTGTAGTATGCCTGCTGACTTTAATCTAAGCATGAAATGCTGTTTGCTTTAAAAAGAGTTGCTAAAATGCTATGAAAAATTGCATTATTGATGCAGTGAGAATGAGGATGCCTAGTTTAAGTTTTATATTCATGAAATGCCAATGCAATCTGAACTCTGAAATGCTTTGAATGCAGATTCGAATATGATAGTAAATCTAAGTACCACATGCTTAATGCCCTAATGCTTCTTTTCCCCTTTTGTTTGTTTGTGTTGTATTATGCGGATTTATTGACGGGTGTACGATCTTGGGGAAGTGATGCAAAGGAGCCTGCAATTGATTCTTTGGCGCCCATAATTGGCCAGCTGAACTAACACCGGTTTGAAAGCTTGAGGGATGCAAAGGAAATGACGGGCGTTAAATACCAAGGGTGTCAAATGCTTTAGGCTGGAAATGGACAGCTTATTTTTGTATTTTCTGGTTTCAATTTTGTAAATGTAAAGCTGCAAAACGGTTTGTAAGGATTTATAATTTTCTGTATGAACTTGGAACTTGAATGTGCCTAGTCTCGCAAAGATTTGGCACCTTCAAACTTGTCAAAGCCCAGATCAAATTAAAATGAAAAAGTTTAATTAACAAATGGAGGTCTAAAAGCATTAATAAAAGAAATGGCTTAAAGTGAGACAAAGAGAAGCCCAAAAATGAATTTAAAAACAAGGAGCAAGGTCGGTCCCGAAATGACGATCCAATATGAAATAGGAAGTGAATAATTAACTTGGTCCAAACAAAGGAAAGTGAGGCCAATAAGGAGAACCTAAAAAAAACAAACTTATTTACTGAAGGAGAAATGGCCAAGATTACTGATGTGACCTGGAAACAAATTGCCCCGACGAGCCAATTGGCTAACTGTAAATCCAAAATGGGGTGTCTACAACTCCACAGCCTGATCTTGACCCACTTTCAAAATCTCTTTTCCACTTCTAGTATCAGTGAACCTTTTTCCTTCAACTCCTTCCCCATGGGCTGGATACGGCTGTCATATGATGACTGGCGCTCTCTCAATGCCCCTCTGTCGGATTTTGAAATTCAAAAAACGCTATGGAACTTCAAGCCCAACAAAGCACCAGGGCCCGACGGTTTGCATCCGGGCTTCTTTCAAAGAAATTGGGTTATTGTCCTTGTTAAAGTTTGTTCCGAAATCCAACAAATTTTTTCCTCAGCCACTATGCCGGAACACTTTAACGGCACCCTCATCTCCCTTATTCCTAAATTCCAAGGCCCAACAACCATCTCTCAATTCCGCCCCATTAGCCTTTCCAATACCATTTACAAGTTGGTTACCAAGATACTGGTTCTTCGCCTCCGCCCTTTCCTTGACAAGCTAATATCTCCTGCCCAATCTAGCTTCATCCCCGGCAGGCAAGGCCTCGATAATGCCATTGTCGTCCAGGAACTCATCCACACAATGCAAAAAACCACAGGCAAGCGTGGTTGGAAGGCAATAAAAATTGATCTTGAAAAAGCATTTGACAAACTCAAATGGGGGTTTATACGAAAGGTCCTTTCTTCCTTCAATTTCCCCAGGAACTGGCTACAACTCATACTAAGTTGCATTTCCTCCTCTACCACTTCCATTCTTGTTAAACGGTGGACAATTGGAGAAGTTCAATCCCACAAGAGGGATTCGGCAAGGCGACCCCCTCTCGGCCTATATTTTTATCTTATGCATGGAATTCTTATCCCTCTCCATTACGAAAGCCTGCGAGAATAAGGAATGGTTTCCGGTTGCTTCCTCCAAATCGGGTCCAAAAATCTCTTACGTAATGTTCGCGGATGATATTATTCTTTTTGCCAGAACGAACAAAAAATCTTGTTCTACCATTGATTGAGCTAAAATAGACCATGTTTTTATGATCATTTTCCTATGCTTTTTGGTGTTTATATGTGTATTTTAACCCTATTTTATAAGTATTTGTGTTTTTAGGTCTTGAAGACAAGAAAAGTGGAAACTTGTTTTTCACTCTTTTTGGAGCTATTTTGATGACTTTTTACTCAAATATGGACTTAGCAATTTTGAGTATGGATTTGGAGATTCGAAGTTCGTGTTTGAAGACTTATTGAAGATAATTTGAAGATTTGAAGACTATTGAAGAATTATCTCAAGAGACAAGAATTGAAGATTAGAGCTTTAATTGCGAAGGATTGAAGACAAGCCATGAATAAGCCCAGAAGCTAAGGAATTTTGGATATTTTATATGGGATAATACTCAGCCCATATAAGCCCATAATTGGAGTTAAAATCCCAATTAATGCCTCATATATCCAAGGAAATATCCAATTCCCGCTTATTCCCGCTTCTAGTCCTAACAGGATTAGGATTCAGCGCAGTCCCGGTAGAAAAATCATAACTTTCTGATCAGATGTTCGTTTTGGGCCCATGAGTAGGCGTTGGAAAGCTAACTCCGAGATCTACAACTTTCCTTTGAAATTAAAGACCCAGCACCACCATCTTCAAGCCCAAAATCACCGTCGAAGTCCCTGCACGAATCCAGAATTTTTCAGGATCCTATTTTGACTAGGATTTTGGTTCTAGGAAGACTTTTAAGCCAACTTAGAGACCAAGTCAGCCTCTAAACTGTCCTAGACTCCTATCCTACTTAGAATTGGAATTTTTAGGGTTATTTCCACTATAAATAGCCACCATATGTAACATAAATCGCATACATTCACACACATAATTTTCTCTTCATCTATTTTTCTTCTAGTTCTAGTTTTTAGGTAAGGGTGCCGCCACCCTCTCTAATCATAGAGGGGGTGACATACCTAACGATTTTTGCAAGGAGATTTCGCCCCTCCAAGGTCTTGTGAGTTTTCTTAAGCCTCTCATGGATTTTCCTAGATCCATGAGTAGCTAAATTCTTGATACTTCTTGTCCTTTCGTGAATTCAATCAATTAATATGGTGAGATTTCTGTTCTTATAATTTGGTATTCTATTTTTGATAGATAGTATGTTTAACTCTGTTTTATTACACGATCTTGATTTTTATTGATTTATAACTATCGATAAAGAGATAATTTGATGGATCGTTGGCTAGATCAAACAATAATGTTGACGCATGAGTTTGATTGTTTGTAGCAAATTGATGACGATTGACGTCGCGTCAATGGGTTTTGCATGCCAGTGATCAGATTTATTTGATTGTTGTATGGTTTTACTTGTTAAGCATGTGTGAAAGAACTAATAATAGTTGTTCTTAATGCTTTGTTTCCTAGCAAACCTTTAACTCTTGACGGGTAATTGATTAGTTAAGAAATAATAGGGTAAAATAAGTCTTGACCGAGATTTCACTAAATAGCATGTTAGGGTTTCCCTAGGCCAGTTATCATAAGGGATTTAATATTGAATTCATCTTTTAAATCGAGGATCCATAATTAATTTGATTGTTTTCTACCATTGGAGAAGAAGTATGCTTTCTTATTATTGTTTTCTTTATTAATTGCCATAAATTTAGATTTAATTTACTTTGCTTTATTTTTAGTTTAATTGCTTTCTTTTTAATTGTTATTTCCAATCCTCTGTTCTTACGCAAAACTTTTGAGAGATTTTTAAGGATTACATCTTTGGATAAACTCTATTCCCCTTCTCTGTGGGATCGGCCCCTACTTACCTTATCTACTTAGTTAGTATTTTGTGGGGATTATTTTTATGATTACTAACGACCGATCAACCATCAAGAGAACTCTAGAGGATTTTTGTCAACAATCGGGTCAGTCTACTCCAAATCGAAAATTTTCTTCTCCCCAAATACCACTCCTGACTCGAAAAATTGGATCTCTAACACTCTCAGTAATGGTGAAACCGATAACCTGGGGAAATATTTGGGTTTTCCCATCCACCATGGTCGAGTCTCCAAAGACGACTATCTATTCATCATTGACAAGGTCAGATCAAAATTGTCTGGTTGGAAAGCTAGTCTCCTCTCTCCTATGGATCGTGCAACTCTGATCAAAGCTACCATGTCGACCATTCCAGCCTACTACATGCAATGCAGAAACCTGCCCCAAAGCATTTGTAACAACCTTGATAAGATCAATCAAAACTTTCTTAGGGGAGGGTCCGAAAACAGCCGCAAACTCCACCACATCAATTGGAATGTTGTCACCAAACCTCCCGATCAAGGAGGCCTTGGTATCAAGCAAGCAAAAGACTCATAATCTCGCCTATCTCGCTAAGCTTAGTTGGAGATTCATCCACGACACTAATGCGCCTTGGGCTAGCATCTTGAGAAAAAATAACCTCACCAATAGCCAGAGCCTCAATACCAATGCTTCCAGCACATGGAAATCAATGAAGACTTCTCAACGAATCCTTGAACATGGTTTCAGATGGATTGTTAAGAATGGTGAAACTACCAACTTTTGGAATGACAACTGGACAGGGCAAGGCCCCCTTAAATCCCTCATTGAAGGACCTCTTCTCCCCCATGAACTTAATCTCACCGTCAAAGACTTTCGTGACTCTTCCAACAACTCGTCCCCTTTTCGGCTCAGCCTTGTTTTCCCAGAAGAAATCCAACAACTCATTCTGGGTATTTCCTTTCCCACCCATCACACTGGTAATGACATCCTTTGTTGGAATTTCTCGACCAATGGCTCCTTCACCTTGTCTTCTGCTTACTCTATTGCCCGCAAGATCCCCTTGACAAAAATCCCCAGCAACCGTTGGACTTTAGTCTGGAAGTCTAAGTGCTTACCAAATCTTCAGTTTTTCCTTTGGGAGTGCCTTCACCAAATCTTGCCTACTCGCTTATTCCTTTCTTCTCGAAAGATCCCTATTTCACCTATTTGCCCTACCTGCAATCCTCAACCAGAAACTCTTGACCACTTGTTTAGAACTTGCCCAAAAGCTCTGAACACTTGGCAAGTGTTAAGACCCCCTGCCCCATCTCAACCTGAAGTATGCACCCTTTGATAACTGGTTTATTGGCAATCTTTCTTCCAAACTCTATTACCAGCAGCACA
>AWUE01024011.1:0-111358 GCA_001974825.2 Corchorus olitorius
TACTCCTAATCCTTGATAGAAGTATGTAATCAAAAGCTGTTGTGATATGACATGGTGAGGGCATGCTGCGCAGAGCTTCTTGAATCTATCCCAGGCTCGATAAAAGGTTCAACTTTGCGTTGCTGAAAAGTTGCTATCCTTAGTCTTCCTTTGGAAATCTGGGCAGATGTCATCGATGAAGATTCTTTTCTAGCTCCTTTCTTGGAATCCTTCTTGTCGGCGGCAATCTTCTTGTCTTCTTCCATGGTGGTTGCGCCATCTTTTCTGGGTTTATCTTCAATCTTGATTTCTTTGTCATGCACTCGCAATTCTTCTTTGGTGTAGCTCGGCTCTCCTTCATCTTGTGCGGCATTTCCACTCCATAAAGTGATTGCACTTACATTCTCCTTAGGAGGTACCTTTGGTTGCGATGGGATCCTTTGTTGACCTTGTGTCTTGAGTTCACTCATGTCACTAGCCAATTGACTGATTTGTTTCCTCATCATCTCCATAGCTTCTCTCAATTGTTGCATCTCGATAGCTTGTGAAGATTGTTGGAAATTAGGACTTTGATAATTCATTGGCCTTCCTTGATAGTTACCTTGGTTCCCATATTGTTGACTTGGTTGCTCGGCTCTCCAATAAGGTTCAGGCTTCCTTTGATATGCTCATTGCATTCCAACCGCATTGACTTCTTGCGCGGTGTGTTCCAAAGAATGGCACTTATCAGTGTAGTGTCCTAGTTTACAAATACCACAAATATTAGGCACACTTGAAAAATTCGCATTGAATAAATCAGTGAGTGCAGCGACTTGCTGATTTGTTTCTTGAAGTTGTTGCTCCAGTGAGGTGGAATGGGTAGAGACTTCATTGATTCTTCTTGTATTGCCTTCTCTTGAATAGTCTTCTCGAGATCCGAATTGTTGAGTGTTGGCAGCCATGTTCTCCACTAAAGTCCAAGCGTCGGTGGGAGTTTTGTCTATGAAAGCACCTCCACTTGCAGAATCTATGGAAGATCTGTCAAACGGTAGTAATCCTTCGTAGAAGTATTGGATCAGCAACTGTTCAATGATTTGATGATTGGGGCAGCTCGCACATAGTGTCTTGAAACATTCCCAATATTCAAGCATTGTCTCACCATGGCGTTGCTTAATTCCGCAAATCTCCTTCCTTATACTTGATACTTTGTGAGCAGGAAAGTACTTTTCCAAGAACAACTTCTTAAGGCTCGTCCAAGATGTGATTGAACCGGTTGGTAAGAGGTACAACCAATCTTTCGCACGATCCACAAGAGTGAACGGAAAGGTCCTTAGCTTGAATTGGTCTTCAGTGATACCTTGAATATTTGTTGATGTGCAGGTAATCTGGAAATCGGTTAGATGTCGGTGAGGATCTTCTCCAGACAGACCGTGAAATTTGGGTAAAATCTGAATAAATCCAGATTTAATCTCAAAATTTGCAGTCGTATCCGGGTATCGAATTGCTAAGCGTTGTGCATTGACGTTTGGTGCAGAAAGCTCTCTCAGGGTTTTAGGTTCTTCGTTTGCCATGTCTTGTGACGATGTTGAAGCAGCAGATCTAGGAGAACTTGATTGAGAACTCGAATTGGATGGCTCCTCTTCTTGTTGTCGATTTGATTTCTCCTTCCTTAGCGAAAATAGTGTTCTTTCTGGCTCTGGATCAAATTCAAACTCTTCTTTGCCACTACTTCTTGTCTTTGGCATGCAGCTTCCTAGAAAAACTCAAAAACTCAAAAGAAAATATGTTAGTAGTAAAAGTTCTTAAACAAAAATTAAAATTAAAGACAGAAAATTAAGAAAATATTTTTTTTTCTAAAATCGCAGGAACAAGAAATTTTTTTTTTTTTTAGAAAACGCAAAACAACAAATTTTTTTTTTCAAAAACGCAAAACTAAAAACGCAGAAAACAAAACAAAATTTTTTTTTTTTAGATTAAAACGCAGACACAAAGAGAAAATTCGCGGGATTCATCTTCAGATGAGTCTATTTTCCTTCCCCTGGCAAAAACCAGAAAAAGTTCCCTTCCCCGGCAAATACCAGAAAAAGTTACCCTTCCCCGGCAACGGCGCCAAAATTTATGATCGGTCGTCAACAATCATAAAAATAAAATCCTAACAAACTCCTAACTAAGTAGATAGGGCAAGTAGGGGTCGATCCCACAAAGAAGAGTGATAGATTTTATCCAAAAATTTAGTCCTTAAAATCTCTCAAAAACAACACAGAAAACAGAGATTGACGGAAAGCAATTAAACAGAAAACAATTAAACTAGAAAACAAAGCAAAGTAAATTAAATCTAAGTCTATAGCAGATAAGAAAGAAAACAATAATTAAGGATATACTTCTTCACCAATGGTAGAAAACAATCAAATTAATTATGGGTCCTTGATTTAAAAGATAAATTCAATATTAAATTCAAGATGATAACTGGTCTAGGGAAAACCCTAACATGCTATTTAGATAAGATTAGCCGTCAAGCCTTAAATTACCTCTTTTTCCTCCTAACTAATCAATTAGCCGTCAAGCCTTAAAGATTTGCTAGGATTCAAAACATTAAGATCAACTTTTATTAGTTCTTTCACACATGCTTAATAAATAAAACCATACAACAACCAGATAAATCTGATCACTGGCATGCAAACCCAATTAACCCGCCGTCAAGCGCGGCTAACTTGCTACACACAATCAAACTCATGCGTCAACCTTATTGTTTGATCTAGCCAACAATCTCTCAAATTACCTCTTTAGTGGCCACAATAAATCAATAAAGATCAAGATTGTAGAATTAAAACAGAGTTTAACATGCTATCTATCAAGAATAAAATACCAAATTATAAGAACAGAAATCTCACCATATTTAATTGATTGACTTCACCAAAGGATCAGAAGTATTAAGAATTTAGCTACTCATGGATTCGGGAAAATCCATGAGCGGCATAAGAGTACTTACAGGACCTTGGAGGGGCGAAATCTCCTTGACAAAAACCTAGGTATGCCGCACCTCCCTATGGCTATAGGGGGTGGCGCACCCATTGTCTAAAAACTAGAAGAAAACTAGAAGAAAAAAAATTATCTATGTGTGTGGTATGTAGGTGTGTAAAGGTGTGTGATTTGTGATACTGGAGGTGGCTATTTATAGTGGAACTAACCCTAAGAATTCCAATCCTAACTTGGAAAGGAGTCTAGGCCGGTTTTAGGGTCTAACTTGGACTCCAAGTTGGATTAAAAGTCTTCCTAGAGTAGAATCCAAGTCAAAATAGGATCCTGAATTTTTGCTGAATTCGTGCAGAAACTTCAATGGCATTTTCGGACTTGAAAATGGCAGAACTGAGTCTTAGACTTCAAAGGAAAGTTGTAGATCTCGGAGTTAGCTTTCCAACGAGTACTCATGGGCTTCAATCGGATGTCTGAGCAGAAAGTTATGAATTTTCTACCAAAACTGCTCCTGAATCCTAATCCTGTTAGGACTAGAATCGGGAATCTATGGGATTTTGATATTTCCTTGGATTTAGGAGTCATTAATTGGGATTTTAATTCCAATTAATATCTTATATGGGCTGAGTATTTTCCCATATAAATTATCCATAAATACCAAAGCTTAAGGGCTATCCATGGCTTGTCTTCAATTAAAGCTCCAATGCTTCAATTCTTCCTCTTGAAATAAATCTTCAATGGTCTTCAAGTCTCCAATTTATCTTCAAATGGTCTTCAAACACGAACTTCGAATCTCCAAATCTATGCTCAAAATTGCTTTGCTCAAATCTGTGTAAAAGGTCATCAAAATCGCTACAAAAATAGTGAAAAATAACAATTTCTCATTTTCACATCACTTAAAGACTAAAAACACAAATATTAATAAAATAGCATATAATTAAGCATAAATGGGTCTAAAAACATGGTAAGATAGGCATAAAAATAGGGTTGTTTTTGGCTCAATCAACAAACCACAAGATAAATCCCCACAAACCTTTAACTATTAGATAGGGCAAGTAGGGGTCGAATCCCACAGAAAAGGTGGAAACAAATTAAAGCCAAATTATACTAAAGAAAATCTTACCAAAGGGGATTTTTATGGGTTTTTCAAAATAACTAAATTAAATTAGAAAACAATAAAATTAAATTAAACTTAAGATCTAGAAAATAGTTTAAGAAATTCTGGGCTCTGGGGATGTTCTGGGCTCTCCTTCATGTCTTCAAGCTGACCCAAATAGGTTATATGGGCTCAATTTGATCTAAAACACAATATGGCCCAAGACAAATTATGTCCGCAATATTCAAGGGCATTTTCATCCAAGAAAGCGTCAGATCTGGGCTTCGACCAAAACACGAAAGTTGTAGCTCTCGGAGTTAGCTTTCCAACGCATATTCATACACCTGATTTGTAGATCTGGATCAAAAGTTATGGCTGTTTGCCCGAACTGTCGTCAAATTTGGAAAGTATTGAAGAGGCTTCAAGAGGAAGTAACGCTGAGTTGCTGAACTTGTGCGCGCGGACAAGGGCCCGACTCCTCCTGGGCGCCCACATGGTTGCCTTGAGCACCCATGTGGTTTGCCTTAAGACCCAACTGGGCAGTGTCCCGACTCCACCTGGGTGCCCACATATTTTGTCTGAGAACCCATGTGATTTGCCTGATCACCCAGGTAGGCTGTGTCATGGCTCGGTACTTTGACATGTCTTCTTGCTTTGAACTCATCTTTGCTCCTTTGCCTTGAAAACTCTTAGCAATCAACTTTATGACTTTGATAACCATAAAATTGACTCTTCAAGCTCTTCAATCACGATCTTGATAACTCCAATCTTCATCCAAAAAATCCATGGAAAATACTTGTGCCATAAATCATCCAAAAAGGTCCCAAAAAGATACAAAATTGATGATTTTGTACTTTTCTTCTTGTCAACACCTATGAACACAAATATAACCAATATAAGGCACAATCAAGCATAAAATACCCAAAAAGCATAGGAAAATGACCATAAAAAGATGCATAATTTTGGTCTGATCAACAGCACCGAAAGTGTCGACGACACCGAAAGTGGTGATGAAGCAACAAATGATGTTACCATTGATGGCATGAATACAAGTGATGATAGCACTAAGATTGGTGACGAGCGGCCCAAGGAAGATCTAAACTATGGTGCCGACGTTACTAATTTCAAGGACAATCAACTTGAAGAAGATGGAAGTCTTCCTGATGAAGAAGAAATCAATCAGGCACATTCCAATCTTTCACAAGACCAATTAATGATTGTTTATAACATGTTGGTTCAAATTGATGTCGCAATGGACGAACTAAAGTCTAGTATGGAGAAAACGAGAAAGAGTCAACAGGCGCAAAATGAAGGACTCAAGGAAATAGCTAGGAGATTGGAAGCAATGCCTGGGGGACAAGTAAGATGGTGCTAAGACCATTGTTCTTATCAAGTTCATACAAAACTTAGTGGACAAATCCGCCTCAATTGCTAATGCGGCCTTAAATAAAAAAAATCGCCACTTTTGGTGACAAATGGTGAATTCATCACTAAATGTCATTTGTGGTGACAAATTAAAAGAAGATGACACAAGAAGCCATTTGTGGTGACAAAAGGAAGTTTTCCAACGTTAAAAGAAAAAAGAGGCATGGAAATTAAGATTTTTAGATTTTGATCTTTGGCCTTAATTGAAAAGCTTTAGGCCAATTTCTTAGGGTTTGATTTCCTTTATGCCCGATTACAATTTGGTGCAAGGGAAGTTCAATTAAAACCTACCCTAATTTTATTTTATAAAATTGATATTAATGGTGCCATTAGTAAGTGTTTGGTACCATGATCAATATTTACTTTTAATCTTTATGGCTTTCAATTGATAAGCCATTAGATTTCAATGCAAGTTGGATTTAATTTCTTAGTTGGCCTAAATCAATTTTTGGCCACTGGCAATGTAATTTCTTGTGTTGCCAAAGTCATATGCGACCAAATTTAATAAAAATTGCAATCTTTAAAGCTAGTTGGGGCTTATATTTCATTAGCCAATTTTTGCTACGCTCCATACCTAATGAAATAGGGGGCATTGTTTATACCACAATTTACATTTTTTGGTAAATTGTAAAAACACATGTTTAGTGCAAGATGTGTGGTTGAGATTTGGTCTTAAATTTCCTAAACTAAGATGGACCTAGACCACATTGCATTTGATTCATCTACGAAATGGAGTATGACTTTGACTTTCTGACTTTGATTTCTCCTAATTTGATTATAGAAAGTATGATTTTCTCATGATTAATGATGAATCAAGCAATTTATGTGTGAAATATGTTTTAATCACCCCATATACTGCAGATATTATGGCAAGGCTGAATCATGCCTTTGAGATTCGAATTTGGGCCTTCTCGGGTTAAGGTTTTGACGGTTTTTCAATCAAGGACAATTGGATTAGGGTTTCGAATTTAAGCTTGGGAATGAGTGATTGAAGGTTGCGGCTTTCACTAAATATGTTCAGCTAGTTGCAATGTACAAGTCGTCCAAATTTCAACTCATTCTGACTTCGTGATTAACTTTTCCCTACTTTTCAATTAAGGACAAACTGCACTCCCAGGATGATTTTGTAACCACGATTTTACCAAGGGGGTGTCGACATGCTTCTTATGAGTTATAATGGTTGTTTGAAGGTCTCAAGATACTTTATGTTTTGCATAATATTTGCATTCTATTCAATTAAGGACATGTGGCTTTCTCACCCCGATTTAGGCCATTTTCTTGATTGGACTAAGATAGCACCAAATTGTAAGTTAAATGCCACTAAGTTAAACTTATTTCGTGGCTTAATTATCCAAGTTCGTGTTTCCAAGTCATTAGGTGCAAATTCGTCACCAATTTCATCACCTGCACCACCTCCGAAGCAAACCGAGTTGCACCGAAGCATGTTAACTTAGGAGATTTCGAAATCTGCAGTAATTGATGATGTTCAACATGTTTTCCTTGATTTGAGGAGTCTTGAAGATTGTTGATTCAATTTCCTGAAGTTTCCTTAAAGAGAGGATTTAGCATCATTAATTTGTAATCTTGGAGATTTGATCTCATTTTGGGTCGTGGATCACAAGCTAAGCAGCCCATTTCGTGGCCTATAAATACAGCAGCTCCTCCAAACGAAAGTCATCTCTTCAACACACACAAATCTCTCACACAACAAAAAATCTTGCCATGCGCAACAATCAAGCTTTTTCTCTGTATTTTCTCTCAAGTGTTCTTCATAATTCATCACTTTTACATACAAGTTCATAATTTTCATTTATATTTCGCATATTTCAATCTTGTCTACACAAGATTTCTTCTTTGTAATCTATCACTTTCAATTATAATAACAATCTCTTGTTGTTTACCTCCGCACTTATTGAAAAACCTTAAAACACTTTTATTTGAGAAGAATATGGAATCAATGATATTAGATGCTCTGGTGTGACTTTGATTCAAGACTCACAATCAATCGTTTGATCTTTACTTCTCTGCAATTTACGCACATTTACTGTTTTCGCACTTTTGTCAATTTTGCAACAAATTGACTGGCACGGCCGATACCCTCTTCCGCAAAAGTCTTCAAAGAGATTTTTTGACGCAATACTAAAGTTTTAGGGTTTATTAGCTTGTCAATTTGACGTCAGAGACTGATTTGAGCCGATTTTGCAACATTAGGGACTTAATTAACCAAATTGGAAGGTTAAATCCTTAGTTAAGCTTTTTCGCAAACGTTAAGGACCAATTTGAACAATTAACCGAATAGAAAAGCAACAAAATCCTTTACTATACAAAACTAGGATTGAGAAAAGGGGGGACAGAATAGTTAGGGGATTTTGAGATTTGTCGTGGTACTATCTTTCTATTGAAAAAGAATTACCTTAAATCAGATGGGAAAATAATAAAATTAATTATTATTTCTAAACCAAAATTATTCGAGGCGGCATTTTAGGACTAAAAATAATGTAAGAAAAATGTTGGTGTCGGAAGATGGGGATATAGCAACAACAAACCTCCAATTTTATGCCCTGAATTGTTTGTTCTTTTTTTTTTTGAGGTAAAACGATCAATTTTCATTGATATCAAATATCACAATTACAAACGTGCGGAGGTAATCGGCACCAAACATAATTAGCCCCTACATTACATTCAAATTGGGCTAGATTATGAGCCAAAGTATTCGCTGATCTACTAATATGCTGAAAAGAACAAAAAACGAAAAAAGAAAGAATGTGCTTAATCTGAAAAATCAAAAACCACCTTCCCATAACGAAGCAGGCTGCCTATTAAGCTCAAGAATTGCCAATAAACTATCACTCTCAACCTCACAAGTAACATGATTAAACGAGAGAGCGAGCAATAAACCAAAGCGAATTGCATAAACTTCAGCAAACAGGCTATCTGGCACACTTGCAATTCTTGTTACACCAGATACTAAAACATGACCTGCCTCATCATGAATGACAGCTCCTAATACTGCTTCCTTTCGATCACAATTAAAACCTGCATCAGTGTTGATCTTTACACACCCTGGGGATGGAGGCCTCCATGGCTACCGCACTATGCAACGTGTCTGATTAACTCGTCGACAAGAAGCTCCATATTCACTCGTTAAACGATTCGCAACAGTAGATAAAGCGGAAGGCAAACGACACACATGCTCATGTAGAGTCTTATTACGATTGGTCCAGATCAACCAAAGTATAAAGCACACAGTGTCTAATAAACCCAATTGATTTGCTTTTTCAAAAAGATAATTCCAAAAATCTTCTCTATCATACGCAAGATTCCAAATACACAGGTACCCAAGGACAAGCAATAACCCATACCTGCCTACTAAAAGAGCACTCGAAAAATACATGGTAACAAGAAGATTCAATTTCACCACAAACAACACAATTCAAATCTATCGGTACTCCCCATTGTTGTAATTGCAGTTTATAAGGCAGAATATCATGAATGACGCGCCAAAGGAAATACTTTACCTTTGGCAGCACATGAGCAGACCAAATCAGTCTCCACACTGGTGATCGGTTATTGATAACCATCTCATCGTATCCTAGTAATCTTCTAGCCACATGGTATCCACTACGAACTGTATAATCTCCATTAGTTGTTAAATTCCATATCAAACTATCCTCACCCGCCAGATGTAGGGGAATACAAAAAATATGAGTTGTGTCTTCCGCTTCAAACAACTCATTCAATAAATCATTGTCCCAAAAACCATTTTCATCAAACAAGGCTGAAACTGGAATCGCCTGCATACTTGTCCCAGGTCTAGCATGAGGGTGAAATGTTGAAGAATTTGGCACCCACCTATCCCTCCAATCATCAACTCCCATACCATTTCCAATTCTCCACCGAGATCCCTGACGAATCACTTCACGTCCAGCTAACAAGCTCCGCCAAACAAAGGTTGCTTCCCAAAGTCGCCTGCATAAAAGAGGAATTATGGTAATACTTCGCTTTCATAACCCGCGAACACAGAGATTTCTCATCATGAATAAGCCGCCAACATTGCTTAGCCAATAATGCCAGATTAAAAGACTCAAAATCTCTGAAACCCAAACCACCATCAAGCTTTGAAACACATAGCGCATCCCACATCTTCCAATGGATCTTCCGCCTCGTATCGGTACTTCCCCACCAAAATTTGGCAATTAACATATTCAACTCATGAAGAAATGTCTTCGGAAAGCGAAAACAACTCATGAGATACGTCGGGATTGCCTGAGCAACAGACTGTATCATCACCGCCTTCCTGCAATGGACAGCAAACTACCTCTCAAGCGCTGAACTCTCTGCCATAATCTATCCTTGATGATCTGCAACTCGGCTTTCTTAGCTTTACCAATCATAATTGGCATTCCCAAATAACGATCTCGAGCTAGTATCTTATGAATACCCAAATGTTGCATGATGGAATCGCGCAAGCACTCGGGTGTATTGGAACTAAAAAGCACTGCAGATTTATCAATGTTAATCTGTTGTCCTTGAGCTAATGAAAAATGATTCAGCAAGTCCAATACTACATCACATTCATTAAAAGACGCTCTTAAGAACAAAAGACTATCATCGGCAAAAAATAGATGTGAGACCCGAGGAGCATATCTATTAACTGCAATTCCCCTAATATAGCCATCCAATTCTGCACGCTGTAATAGACAGGATAATCCTTCCATACAAATGAGAAACAAGTAAGGAGATAGCGGATCACCCTGCCTGATTCCTCTGGAGGGAATAAACTTTTCCGTCTCCACCCCATTGACCATTACTGAATAAGAAATTGTTGTCACACATGACATAACCAAAGAAATCCGTTGTTGTGAGAAACCCAATCGAAACATTATTCCTTTCAAGAACGCCCACTCCACGCGATCATAAGCCTTACTTAAATCAAGTTTAAGAGCCATATGATTCGCCCCACCAGCTCGTTTATTCTTTATACAATAAATTGTTTCAAAAGCTATAAACGAACTATCGAAAATCATTCGACCTGGAATTAAAGCACTCTGGTTAGGTCCAATAATCTCTGGCAGAACTTCTCTCAAACGATTAGCTAATGCTTTTGAAACAATCTTAAACGCTACATTACATAAACTAATCGGACGATAATCCTTAACCATGCATGGATGCTTATTTTTTGGAATCAACACAACATTTGTATGATTGATGCCAGGCAAATTTTGCCCTGAATTCAGAAAAGCCAATGCCATCTCACTAACCTTTTCCCCAACAATATGCCAATATTATTGATAGAACAGTGGGGCCAAACCATCTGGGCCTGGTGATTTATCTGCTCCCATATCAAAAGCTGCAACTCTGATGTCCTCCACTGTAAAAGCTCTATTCAATCTGGTATTCATGTCCGCGCGTAACTCTCTGATCTACTGTTCCTAATACCTGCTCAATATCCGACTATAGTGGGTTTGAAGTAGTAAAAATCTGTTTAAAATAATCCACCACTATCTTTTCAACTGTCGGGAAATCAGAATGCCACGCTCCACCATCAGCTTGGATAGAGACTTTACTGTTCTTGGTTTTTCGGGAGTTGAAAATTGAATGGAAAAATCTCGAGTTCCTATCTCCTTCTCGAAGCCAGGCAGCTTTCGATCTTTGTCTCCGCATGGTCTCCTCTCGATCATATAAATCATTAAGATCATCTAAACAATCATGTACCTGTCTTGAGACCCCAGTAGTCTGCGCCGTGATGTAAGCTCGCTCCAATTCCTTCTTCTTCCTTTGGATACCATGACGCACATTCCCAAAAAACCGTGACATCCCAATTTTGTAAAGCTTGACCACAAGTAGCAATACGTTGTTGGACATTTGCTTCCACATTCCGATTCCAGCTCTCTTCTATTACAGCACTTGCACCTTCATGCGATACCCACATATGCTCAAATCGGAATTGCTTCCTAGCGCGAACTTCCATAAAAGGTCTATTTAACACATTCACTACCAATGGTAAATGATCAGATACAGATGTTACCAACAATTTTACAAATGGAAATTGGAACCGATGAATCCAAATCTCCGTAACCAGACATCTATCTAACTTTTCAAAGACCATTCCATCTCTCATTCTCCTGGACCAAGTCATCACTGGGCCTTGAATTGGTAATTCCTGAAATTGGCAAGCTTCAATGGCATCTCGAAAATGCTGCATCTGTCTTTGAGACCGTAAGGCACCTCCAATTTTTTCATCATTAGATAAAATCTCGTTAAAATCTCCAATGCACATCCAAGGCAAATTTGATTGAGAAGATAATAATCTCATTAAATCCCATGACTCATGACGATGACTCATTTTAGGACGGCCATAAATCCAGTAAAACGCCAAGTTTCATTTGGACAATTACCAACATGTGCATCTATATGTGAAACTGAATACGAAACTATATTAACAAAAAAAGAATTTTGCCAAAGCAAAGCTAAACCGCCAGAACGGCCTACACAACTAACTGTAAAACAATTATCATAACCCAAACGGCAACAGATCCATTCCATTTCATTATTGTTCCGTTTTGTTTCTGATAAAAATAAAATAGAGGGTTTATTACAATTTAGTAACTGAATTAAAAAATGAATTGCCTGAGAACCCCCCAATCCCCGACAATTCCAAGCCATAAAACTCATGGCTCTCGGCCAGGACGCTCTGCAGCTGTCCTAGCCATCTCTATATCATTACCAGCATCAGTTGGAGTGGTTGCCTCCCTTGCAGCATCCATTTCAGCACCAATAGCTCGCATCACACGAGCACATTCACTAGCTTCACTTTCAAAGTTGGTCGCTCCTCCCTCCCCTGTTCTTTTTACCATAGCTCCATTGCCAGGTTCCAAATTAGGGCGCCCTGAAATCCTCTTATCACCAAACCTTACGAAAGAACGGTGATTCAATGCTTCAAAAGAATATTTGTTGGACACTCGAGCATGCTTTTTCCACTTGCGCATCTTATTTGGAGAAGAAACCCCAGCTCCAAAAACAAATGGTGAATTTGGATCATAACTAGTGTTACGAGTGCTATTAGAACTCACCATATGTTGTTGTGTTGGATTCTTACTGGATCCAGCAACCAAGCCTCCCACTAAGCCCATTAAATCCGGCCCAAACTCGCATTTACCCACATCTGCGTTATGCTGCCCAAAGCCTAGTATAATCCTGTTTGATCCCATCCCAAAGTCAACTGCCAAGTGCTCTCTCACCCTTGAAGTTTGCCGCAAATCATGGTTTCCACAACTACTATTAGCATTATTACTATTAGCATAAGTTTAGTAAGGATCTATTCTTAGGACAAAAGGTTGGATCAAGTTTCATATGGGCATTTGGCTGAGACTCGACTTAATCTCCCTATAAAGTCAAGATCAAAGTTGAAATGCATAAAATCAACCCCAATTCAATTAGAGATCTTAAAAAGGAAAATATTATATGAAATTTAAGATTATCGTAACAGTTTTATTGATACTATTTGAATCTGATTGGCACGTTTTAAGAGTAGCAGCAATGGTTTTCTCTATTCATAAGATTCAAACCTAAAAATATACCGAAATAATTAAGTGTCAAACCACTTAAATCAACTATCTCGATTTTATTAAAAAAAAAAGAGAGAAGAAATTAGTACTCCCCTCGTTCTGAATGGAATGGTCCATATTGACTTTTTTTGGTCAAATAAAGTCATTTTTTACCATTATTTATTACAAAAATATAATTTTTTTAAAATAAACTTTTGAAAATTTAAAACTTAAAAATTTCAAAATATATTTTTAAAAATTTTAATTACATATAAATTTTTCATAAATAATGGTCAAAATGGTCTTGTTTGACCAAAAAATTCAATAGGGGTCATTTAATTCCGAATGGAGGGAGCATTAATAAATAGAGAGTGAAACATACTCTTATAAATTTGAGCAGTGTTGATGTCAAAAAAAAAAAAACACTTAGCAGTGAACATTGCTTGAGCAGGTCCCATTTTGAAAAAGGTTGGAGTAAAAGTAAGAAAAGAGTCGATTACAAATTACAACAAATGTCAGCCCAAATTACTGGCAAAGGATTGTATCCTTGAATGCTTTTTTTGGTCGTTTCTCCAAGACAAATCTAATAGCACAACATAATGACATGGGACGAATGAAAAAAATATGGGGAAAAAAACCTACTATGATACGGGGATACAACGTGAAATTTGAGAATAAAAACAAAAAGAAGAAATGAGCGCTTATAATTGTTCGAGTAAAGTGATTTTTTTTGGAACAAAAGACTAAAGTGAATTACGTTGCAAGAATAGATCATGAGATGGAAATAACATATATGTAAATACTGAATTGAGTTTCAGTACATTGTGTCATAATCTTCTACAACCAACAAACATTGCCTGTTCAGTTACATGTATGAACAAAACACATAAAAATTTAACAGATACGGAACTCCACTTGACACATCCTGAAACCCCCAAGCTGATGGCTTCTGATGGAAAGGATACCATTATGGTCAGCAAAAGATAACCTGAAATACATCCATATGAAGCCATTGCAAGAAACTGAAATTTGCCAGGACCAAAATCAGACAGCTTTCATGATTGATCTTCATCAGACCTTGATCGCATCAAACGCCTCCGTCGTCTTGGGTTCGGAGATGCATCTTCACCTGCATCATTTAAGATGTGCAGGTCATCATCATCATCATCTTGCAGACCTAAAAGATTCTCACCCCAAAGAAACCGACGCTCAGACAAAGCTCCTGCAGTGCGCCGATGCCTTGACCAAACCCTGGACCTTGCTCTGGGTTCACTAGGACTATCGATTGAACCAATCATCTGAAACAAAAAGAAAGTAGTCAACAATGGCGCACTCGCTTCCCCGGTGCCATTCCTTTCAGCTGCAAACCTATCTCCGTTCTCAATAACATAGTCTCCAACCACAACAGCACCTGGCATGGCAGATCGAATAGCACTTACAATGTCACCATATTCCCTTTGGTGCTCAAGGCGGCGCCAAGCTCGTTCTCTGGATGGGTCAATATCTGAAGGTCGCGTTGTTGGGTGAACTCTCCTGGCATGCCGGCGCAATTCCTGGTAATTGCCCGAGAAGGAGCAAGATTCCCTAGAACAAGATCTCTTCTTCAAATTTAGATACTTTCTGGCCTCTTCCACAACTTCCCAGCCAAGTATGTCCCCTCGGCAGAGAGGACATTTCAAACAAGATTTGGACTCTGATGAATTCTCTGCATCTACCTCTACAGATTCAGCTCTTCCCCTAAAGGAATCAGACTCCCCTATTTCTATTATCCCTTCTCCTTGTGAATCAAGATACATACTTGGCTCTGGAATATTAACTTCTGATTCTCCTGGCCTGCTACTGGTTTCATTCAGATTTTGACTTGCATCACCTTCCTCAAAATCGGGTCTTGAAGCCAAGTTCATATCAGAAGAACCGGCATTCTGAGGAGTTATGGGTATGGGATGAGATACTTCTGGACTCCCACTAGAATTAGCCCTTAATTTTTTAAATCTGTCAAGGCAATTTGAATGCCTGTAACTTGTATCACAAATATAGGATTTGCAACCCTTATTGTGCGAGCTGCATAGGAGGAGAACAGCATTATGTGGATAGTCCATGCAGATTGGACATGAGACTTCATCCAGTTCTTTATAGAGTGCACGGACATCTGAGTCGGTTATTATTCTTCGTTTAACACCAGCCATCTTGCACATGCTGTGTAAAGTTACTCAGCATATTGAACTCATCAGGTAACAGGAAAAGTACTCTATTAATCAAGGGATAAATAAATAGTGAACATTATAAGCCACTAACAATATTCAGGAGCATTTTCATGATTCTCATACCTACATGATCATTTGATAATACAATGGAATCTCAAGAAAATGGCAATGCCACAGAATAAAATGAAAGCAGTGGACCATATACACTCGAGATTCACAAAACAGAAATGAAAAACATTAAAAAAAAAAAAAAAGCAAAGAAAAACAAATCAGACACACCCTGTCATATGCTGTCCCACAAATCCCAATTCTTTCTTTCTTGGATAGGCATGATAAAGAGGGGAAAGAAATTTGCTTCTTCTGACATCACATCAATCATGGCAGAATCGAATCTAAGAAAAAAACTAACAGTCTGCTTATACAACAACCAAAAAAGCAAAAAAGAACTAACAGTTCATTTCAAAAGCATGCACTTGACAACCCTTCTAATGATCAACCCCCACCCACCACCAGTCATATATAATTCAAAGGAAGCCCTCGAGTAAGAAATAACTTAGCCATCACATAAGGCAGCTAATATTATGTGCATTCCCCAAGAAAAAACAAGCAGCAAGAAAAGGCTACATACTATTTAAGCCCATATGTCATATTGCCAATCTTTTTGTTTGTCTTGCAAATTTCCTGAACTAATGTCACACTAGTTTGGACCAAATGCCAATTTGCAAATTGATATGGGGAAGGATAGCGGCAACATAGTGTCACAACAGACATCTTATTTCCATAAACACGTGCAATCACCTTACCAAATTTGATTTAATTCCAATTCATGTGACTTCAACAAAATAAATTATATTTATTGTTCGCCAAACAACTATAAACTTAGATGAATGGGAAATGTAAGGAAACAGCAATTAATTTGATTTGTTGAGAGTTGAAACCAATTTTTTTTTAAGGAAAAAAAAAAAAAGAAAAGAAAGTAAAAGAAGAAGCAAACAAACATATCCCGACATGAACAGGAGAAGTTAGCAAACAACAAAAAATTTAGTAAGTTGAGAGTTGAGACCAAAAGAACAGATTGATCAAATAAAACAAATTTGCACATCATATTTAACCCTCTCCTTCAAGAACCCTGATTTATGACTATAGAAAGAAATGATGATGGGAATCCAGCAGCATGATCACAGTGAACAGAGTGGGAAATGAACTCATCTACATTTTAAAGAAGTCCCCATGAAGTCGTTATCAATGACCCTTTAAGGATGAGCTAAATTATAGTATGCTCAAAACTCAGTCCGTCTCCTTGGACAAATTATAGATATTTACTAATAGACCAGTCATTAGCCACCTAAAAACAGCACAATATTTTGCAACTTATTCCTCAAAAATAATCTCCTCCAGACCGCACATCTAAAAATAGCATCAGAACATGGGAGTCAGAAGCCTACTAAACATCTAAATACCGACAATGAGAAGGCAACGGGCCAAAATGTTCTCTATAGCACAAAATACTACTCAGCTTAGTAAGAAAGGAAAGATACTAAAAGATAAAACAAAATTTGCTGAATTATTCCTTCACTTTCAAATAAAAACCTATGAGAACTACTTCCATTGCCTTTAATACTATAACACCTTAGGAGACTTATAGTGCTTGAAAGCACGTCCACTTCATACATATGAGCGTATAAACACAAAAGGAAACACTAGATAGAAAAAGCAATGGATGTTTGTATATGAATAATATACCACAATAATTGGGCAGAGGGAAAATTATGCTTAGTTTAAAATGAAAGACATGACAAGCACTAGAAATACTTTAAGACATAAGGAAAGCAGTACTTGTTTTAAACTGAACATAAACTTACCACAAGGCTGAACTTTAAATATATTTCCTACTGCAGCCTTCTGTGTGTCTCTAGGTGTTACCAACTGAAAACTATAGAATCCTTACTTGATAACTTTTACAAAGTAAATCACAAGATAATGCTGATGCAAAGCTCCAAGTGACAGAACTATATAATGCAATGTAAATTGTCTTGAATAACTTGAAGAGGTAGAACCCTTTGAATTAGTAACTAAAATTTTCCTTGTTTCTTGAACCCCAAGACCACCAAACCTGCAGTTTACCACCACAAAAGCAAAAGAGATTATCAAATTTGATAATATCTAAATCTAATTTTCCTATCAGCTATTAATAGATAAAATAAAAAATGCATAGAAACTATTAGCTAAATTGTAAAGATTGTTTCAACCATCAGTGCATTACTACTTTCTCATACAAGTTTTATGCTCAATGTAATGCAATTTAATACAACACTCAAGAGTTCAAACAATGCTTCATGCATAATTGCTTACTTCAACAAACATCATCCTTTAAAATCACAACATATTCAAAGCCCACAAAAAATACAAAAAGAAATAGAACAGAGCATGAAGAATGATATAAGTTCCTTCCAAAGTAGAGGAATAAAAAAGAGGAAAATAAAAAATTAGTCTTGATGAAGAAGTTTTCAGATTCCAAAATTCCATTTTAATTTTCCTCATAGAAATTCAGAAACTTAACTCAAAGTCCAAATAAAAAAAAAAAAAAAAAAAAAAAAAAACCTCAAAAGTACCCAATTCTTTCCCACAAATTCATCCAAATCCTAACCTAAAAGCCCCCAAAAAGAGTTCCTCCACTAACACAGTAGCCAAAAGCCAATCATCATCAATTCAAAAATTAGATATAATCAACCCAACAAATCCAATAAAAAAGGCAAAAAGCATAAAAAATAATTCAAAACCTAACAATTAATTATACAAAATTCAGAAATAAGGGTGAGGATTTACAAAGGGGAACTCGGAATTTGAGAACTGAAATTTATCCGATCAGGAAACAGGGAAATTGAGATTGCGTGGAAGTACCGTAGGAAATGTAAGTATTGAGTAAACTGAATTAAGCCCCTCCTTTTAAAAGTTTTCTTTTTCTTTTTCAAATTTACTTCTTTTTTAATTAAATATATATATATAGGTGGAATGGAAGGAAAGAGAGAAGATGATAATGATAATGGAGGTTGAGAAATTGAGAAGACAAGGGGCATTCATCAGATACAACCGCCTCCTTCCTTGTTGATGGGTTGCCGTTTTTACACGTGTCCTCCATCTATGACGTGTCATCTGACTGCATTGGGCCTTGGCCTTTGATTTTGGGCTTTTATTTTTCCCTTTTGTTGGTTTATTTTATTGCGATTTTTTTTTGGCCATATACATACTTGTGTTTTTGACAAAAAATTGGATCAGACTTTGGAGGGTTTTCTCTCAGACTGAAAGCAATGGCAAACAATCCCTCGCAGCTTCTTCCATCAGGTTAATATTTGTGTGTTTCCTTCACTTTCTCGGGAAAATTCAGACTAAATGCTGAATTTGGGTTTCTTTTCTTTTCGTTGTATTTGTAGAGTTGATAGACAGGTGCATAGGTTCGAAAATATGGGTGATAATGAAAGGGGACAAGGAGCTCGTGGGTACTCTAAGAGGCTTCGATGTCTACGTCAACATGGTTCTCGAAGATGTCACTGAATAGTAAACTTCTTCCCTCTTTTCCCTTTTTTATTTTTGGTTGAATGTTGGCATTGAACTTCGCCGGGAATGTCTTATTTTTTGTCTTCTGATGTTAGGGTTTTTAGGGTTTTTCATTTTCTCAACTGAAATTGGGATTAGAAAAGTGATGTGATAGAGAGCAAGTTGGATTTATGGCTATTAGTTTTGCTTTTTGGTGCTTAATAACTAAATAAATTACTTATGAGTATCAAATATTAAGTTCAGTTTGGAAGCAAAGTTCCTATGATAAAAACCTTTGCTAATAATCTTTTAGTTCAGTGTTAGTAACTCCTCCCAAGTAGCATGGTAGTAACTGGAGAAAAGTGAGATAGATTGTAAGTTTGTCGTCTTGGAGAGTTTGTGATTTAGTTCTATATATGCTAACACATTGATGCCTCGTGGTAGAGTTACACATTTTCAGCAAACCATTTAATTAATGGTAACTTTGTACTGGTTAGAAGTTTCAGTACAGAAGGAACAAGTTGATTGCTGGCTTTCCTTCTAGACAAAATAAAATTTTTGGGCTGGACATGTCTGTCTTAGCTAGCTGATCTGCTCTGCTTATTCTTTTACACCGTGCTCCACTTGATACTGATGCTTGATTATACAATTTTTATTTTTTATTTTTTCATTTACTTAACTAGATTGTCGTGGTTGTCTGTTTTGATATGTTTTCCTCACATCGACGTGAAATGAACAGTGATATACAAGAACATGCCTTTATAGCACGTATTAATCTTGTTTGATTCCGTGTCTGTTTGCTTATCACAGTGAGATCACTGCTGAAGGAAGACGGATCACAAAGCTTGATCAAATTTTGCTTAACGGAAACAACATTGCCATTGTAAGATTAAATTGATTGCAAATGCAGTATACACACTACTTGTTAAAACTTTAATTTGCTTTTGGCCCAAAACGAAAAGCTTAATTTGCATTTGGCCCAAAAACAAAACCATAATTTGCTTAGAAATTCTAATTTTGGTGATTTGGTTTTATGAAGGTTGCATTATTATATGATTAAGGTTGAAGCAACTGTTTGCTAGATATAACTTGTATACTAATAGATCTCAAGAGTTAGCAATTTGACACGAGAAACCCAAATGCTACACAGCATATAGAATTGCAATGAATTTAAATACCAAATTTTTTCATACTATTTTTTTTTCTTGCAATGCAGCTAGTCCCAGGAGGGTCACCTGACCCCGAATAAGAGTGTTAGCTCCTGCCTGTTTCTCCGTTCTTCCCTATTAAAGACATTGGTTCCAGGCTATATTCTCAATTTTGATGAGAAACCTGGTGCACAAGGAAGGAAAGTTTGTAATGTTTACCTCAATTACTGTAAGATTCTCCAAGTTGTATGACATAGGACACAGTTGGACCCGGTTAATGTAATATTTAAGGATTCATTATGGTTATGATGACTTTGAAATGAATTTAGCTATCACTTTATGTGCCTCATTTTTCTGGACATGTTATGATGGTGTTGAATGACCTTCCAAAACAATTTGATTTTTCATTCAAGTGACTAGGAAATCTAGCATCAATTATACTACTCCCTTTTGCTATGTGAAGGTATCTAAAGAGTTTTCATTTACCTGTTTCACAGGCTGCTCCACTTAGTGTGCAGAAGGCACTAGTATTTGATTTGCCTCGTGCAGCTGCGGTTTTGGTTACCATGATTGAGCTTTTTTTTAACCCTACTATTAAAGCTTTTCATCATTTTTGACCTTTAATACCAAGCAAAGCTTTGGCAAAGCATATATAAAGTTATAATCGAGTTGTCAAGCAGCTGTTTGATCTTCAGGTGGGTGGATTAATTCTCAAGGCATGAGGATTTAGAATTTGAAACCATTTTGAGTCAGTCAAGGCTTGAAAGGGATGATTTTGGTTTTCCTTAGCATGGGACAAATTTGCTCATCAATCCAAATTCTCAAATTGTACACGGAAGATTTAGTAGATGAAGGTATTTTTATCATTAGAATATAGAAATATACTCCAATCACGGTAACAGGACAACAATAATTGATCGATCCTTATTCCAATTTCATGTAAATAAACTGCGCAACCAAATTCTTTAGCTATTGCACAACTCTGTTTTGATGTCCAAGTTTGACAACTGAATTATCTAATTGGGAATATGCCAATAGATTAACTGATTACCAACAGACACTATAGAGCATCCTTTGATAGAAACTCATTGTTTTTCACAGCTCGAGCATTGCAAAATTCATCGATACAGTCTCCCCTCTCAAAAACAGCTGCAGCCCCCATTCCACTTCCTGCAATGACAAAACAGCCACATGATTCGGTTTCTTAACAAGATGGACAAAATACTGAAGGCATGAAATTGTTACAATTGCTGATTGATACTTTTGCTTTGTGTAATATTAGAGTAAATCAAGATGCCAAACTCCATTAACTTTTCACTACTCTCATACAGTTTCCTTCAACTTAAAGACTTTACAACCAAGGCTAACGTGGTTCAAGTGATTAAAATTAAAACCAACTCTATGATCCTGCCGACGAGTTCTGCAACCCATTGACAAAAGCAGGGCAAACGTGTGGCTACTAACCACCGAGTCTGACACATTCAAATATTATAGGTGTCTGATCATATTCTATAAGTCAGAATTACTACTTCAATATTACCTTACGGAAAATGATTGTTTCTCGTTACCTATGCATGGAGCACTATCTAATGAAAAAATAAATAAAATTTCTGTGCCTTTTGAGAAAAAATTCTCTTCCTTCACTTTGTATCTCTTTGGTGTGTTCTACAGAGTGGTCAGTTTGTGTCATGCATCTCTATGGTAGTCAAATCATCTCAGTATCCTTGGTCTGGTGGCTATTTTTCTGTTGTGTGTGATTTGGTGAATATTCATCATAAACCCAGTATTCATTGAGACTTTTTCATTTTATGTGGGGAGAGAGAGAGAGAGAGAGAGAGAGAGAGAGAGAGAAGAGTGAGACCTATGCACATTGAGATCACTCCAAAGCGGCAGTCCTTGCCACGTCGTTTCATCTCATGCAGTAGAGTTCCAACACAGCGAGCACCTGATGATACAAAGTATTGTATATATTATACAGTTTACAGTAATATCAGACCACCCTTGAGACAAAGCTATGCCTCTGAGTTAGAAGGTAATGTTTCTAGAAAATAATATATTTTGTAGAACACCATACACATGCTCTTCAGTTTATCTGGCTTAGCATGTGTGAAATTTTCATAGTTTATCATGCGCAAAGCATTCAAGAGGCAGTAATTCTGCATAACAGGATTAATCTTTTAATTACAAATTTCTGTTAGATAAGTACCTGTAGCACCCAAAGGATGCCCAAGGGCTATTGCACCTCCATTAACATTGACCTTTCCGCTGTCAAGCCCCAATTTCTTACAGGAGTATACAAACTGAGATGCAAATGCCTGCAGGAGATGCACATTGCATAATAATTAGAAAAGAAAGAAAAAAAATCATACAAAATCCACAATCAAAGTAATATCAATCAAAGAAACAAACTAACCTCATTTATCTCAAACAAGTCTATATCATCAAGTTCTAGACCTGCAGACTTGACTGCAGCAGGTATGGCAACCGCAGGACCAACGCCCATTACAGCTGGATCCACACCAACAGCAGCAAAACTTCTGCAAAAGGAGCATACAAAAGCAGTGTGAGGAGCCTGACGATATGAATTTCTATATTCACTCCAGCCTAAAATTCTTGTATGCAATCAAACTATTTCGGCTACATACACACTTAGAGAAAGACAACTGATTAGTGCAGCAAAATTTACTTTCTTCGTTTTTTTTTTCCTTTAAAAGTCTAAAACCTGTGAACTTGGTAGTCATTTCTGGGCATATTTACTTAACGTTCTTCTACATTTGTGGGGTGCATTTCTTCTTTTCTCTCTCAAAGGTCTAGCTTATTCTACTATTTCAGTTCAGGTGTCAGAACTCTGGCACCATAAATTAGGTTCTCTCAGTGATCCTACTAATATTAAGTTGAGATATTTGATCAAGAAAGAGATCAGTGTGTGTCCTTCAGAGGGGAGCAGGAGCGTATCACTGACAGGATGCTTTGATGAAGACCATTACAATAAAAAAGAAGCAAAGCCATAAAAAGGATGGGGAGGCAGGGTATTAAATGAATAAGACCTTTCTTAGTTTTCCATAGCTAAGAAAATATTGTTTCAGCAGCAACAATTTTGAAGCCTCGAGTTAGTTAACTTCTGTTCAAGAATGTGATTGATTTCTAATTTATTTATTTGAGAAATTAAAGAATGAACAGAAATGGAACCTGAACAAGTCATCTAGGCACCAAAAGATTATATAGAATAACTCAAATGACAAATCAGCAGAACTCAAGCTGAAAAGTTGCTAAGCAAGCACTCTTAAGTCTTAACCATGTTAGAAACTTTATTATAAGCAGCTTTTGTTACCTGAACACACCAAGTATCGGAAGTCCTTTCTGCAAAGCCAAACTTCTCTTCATAAGGAGGACCGCTCCTGCACCATCACTTACCTGGCTAGCATTTCCTGAGAAACAAATTTGAATACAACTTTCATTCAGATTGCATGATCGTTCTTGTCAGGGATAAAAATTACAATTTCATTGTCATATACCAGCAGTTGTAGTCCCATCCTTTTTAAATGCAGGCTTCAACTTTGCTAGATCTGAGATGTTTGTGTTCGGGCGGATGCCATCATCCACTGAAATTGTGACTGGCTTCTCTGCTCCAGTTTTGGGATCCACAATCTGTGCAGATTGACACAAAGTTAATTAAATATCATAAAAAATCTAGACCACAATAATCTACCACACAAAATTACCTTTGTATATACAGGAACAATCTCTTCTTTGAATTTACCTGAGGCTGTTGCAGCAGCAGCACGCCTATGAGATTCAACCTATATTTGCAAATTTAAGGCATTTCAGTCCGACAAAAATTATTTGGCGAAAAAAAAAAAGTCTAACAAAAATTAGACTCGCATCAGAAAATAAAGTACACCACAAAATGCGCAGAACTCACAGCAGCCTGGTCTTGCTCTGCTCGTGTCACACCATAGCGTTGTGCAACATTTTCAGAAGTAATGCCCATAGGAAGAAGACAATCCCTGGCTTGGGCAAAGCTCTCTACCTGTAAATACCAATCCGCATATTAACACACCAATAGAAAACATATGCTCAATAGTTCATGCAAAATAGATGTTGGCATACCTTTGGGTTAACTTGACCAACCCCAGGAACAACTTTATCAATTGTCATGCTCTCCAAACCAGCAGCAATGCCTACACCCAAAACCAAGCAGGTTAATGCTTAATACTGGGATGAAGGTCAGTCTCACATATTCAGTAATAAATCTTTCCCAGCATTCAAATATAAAAATAAGATGAAAAATCTTTACCAATATCGTAATATCCGGTTTTTATGCAAGCAGCAACATCAGCAACTGCTTGTAGGCCAGATGAACATTGCCTGTTGACAGTCCTAATAGGCACCGTATCTGGTTGAAAAGGAAACTATATCAGAATGAATTATATAACACTGTAAACAAATAAAGCCAACTATTGTTTAATTCCATGCAAGTCTAATTGTTTACTACATCTCTATTATCAACATGGCAAAAACCCATAGTGATGGCTCCAATTTAGTACTATATAAGCAATTAAAGAATGAAACATTAATCGATGAAATTAAAATCCATAGTTTTGAATACAACAATCGATTCAAATCTCCAAAAAAGACCAAAACTCATAAAGGGTCCAAGAATAGGTATACCAGGGAAACCGGCATAGAATGCTGCCATCCTACATTCCATTCCTCTTTGTGAGCCAGGTGCCAAAACTGTACCAACCACTATATCCCCAACTTCACTTGGGTTCAACTTTGTTCTATCAATCAAAGCCTGCATTGAAAGTAAACTATAGATAAGAAGCAACCCAAAAATCTGATTCTAAAGACAACCAAATAAAATAAAATAAAATAAAATTTAAAAAAAAAATAAAAAAAAAAAAAAAAAAACTTAGAAACCTTCAAAACAGGGGCAAGTAAATCATCTGCAAGCGTATCCTTGAAGCCTCCACGCTTTGCCTTGCAAATTGCAGTGCGGCATGCCCTGTATTGACAACAAGTTTCATACAAGCTAGCATGTTTTTTATAAGTAGAAAGGAAAAAGAGAAATAAAGTAACATACGCGACGATCACAATATCATCGCCAAAAGCAGCCGTCCGATGATAAGCAGCGCTATCCCCAGCGGCACAAACCGAAGGCTTATCAATTTACAACAAACACATTATAATTGAACCAAACCCAAAAAATAAAAATAATAATAATAATAATAATAATAATAATAATAATAATAATAATAGTACTAACAACAATAATGAAGCAACTTACAAAGAGAGCAGCAGATACAGATTCAGATTCATGGGGTTGAGAAGGAGAAGGTCGTAAGTGATCAAGCAAAATCCTCTGTCTGTTGAGTGCTTTCTCCATTTCTAATTTGCTTGGTTTCTGCTTCCTGTTTTCTTTTTTCTTCTTCTTCTTTTTTGGCGATATTCTGCTCTTCCTGTGTTTTGTTAATGGAAAATGAGGAGTAAATACAATTAGAAAAGAAAAGTCTTATATCAGAGAAATGGGAAGTTTGGTCAAATATAAACAAGGGGACCGCTACGTCTCAAGTCTCTGGTCCAAGCTTTGATGTAGCCTTCACCATTCACCAAACTTTTTTAGGCTTTTGCTACTGCTGAAAGGAAAGCATGGTATTAACTAGGAATAAAAATATGTAAAATCCAGCCGCCAGCCCACCCGATTTCTTTGTTTGCTTCGAATCTTCCGCGAAAAATACTCCCACGTTTTTTCACTTGGTCGGAGCGGTGAGGGTCTCTCTTTCTTAATTCCTTTAATTTTATTTATTTATTTATTTATGTAACTCTTCTTCTCTTCTGTTTTTTTTTTTCTTTTTTTCAAAATTCTTCTCATCTGTTCAGTATTATTTTTTTAAAGAAAATTTTCCCCTTTACTTTATTTGTGGTTGGTACTGGTAGCAACATTTTCTTTTACAAATAAGCAGAATAAGTGTTTTATTGAGCCCGTTTGGAAGTCTCTATAGAAAGTAAAAAGGTAAAAAAAATTTTATAAACAGTTTAAAATAAAGTTTTTCTTAAGAAAGTAATCTCTAAAGTTTAAATTAAATCCTTACAAAAATATTTTAAAATGTCTGATTGGTTTCTTATTTTCCAATGAAAATAAACTTAAATTTATTAAAATACTCTCTGATGAATATTCAAAATTTTAAAACAAGACTTTTTAAGTAATTTTGTCCCAAAACCACTTTCATGAGAAAAGTGAGAAAGTGTTTTAACACCTTGGAGAGAAAGTATTTGGGTCTCTTAAACTTTTTTACCCTAAACTTTTCTCTAAAAAAAATAACCAAACATACTAAAATTGTTTCATACCATATACTTTTTATAGAGAGTGATTAAATTATATCAAAACAAGCTCTTTTGTTTTTCTTTTTCCCATATATTCAAACTACCGTTATCCTATTGTTATCCTATTGTCCAAAAGGGAAAACTCCAACCACCGACAATAGAAAATTAACAATTTCCTTTAAACCTAAGTAAATTTCAGATTTGGATGATATCTCCATTATCCCATGTCAACTCTCATGCTTAATTATCAAAATCCCATCCGAATATGACCAAATTACACAAGGATAAAATTACTAATTTTAATTTCAGTGTGGTGAACATTTCTAGATGACTAAAAGAAAAATTATATATTGTTATTGCTTTTCTCTCTAACCTCTCCATTCAAACTAGCTTCATCTTGATCTTGTATTAGTTTTAACTTGGTGTTAGAGCTTGTTAGTTCCTAGGATCTGTATTTTTATTCTTGGTTGATAGTTGTTCCATTTTCAAGGGGCACTTTGTTATTTTCGGATCTGTCATTCAAAATCTGTCCAGATCCAGTCATTTTCTTGCAAATTTGATCTACTAGTTGCAATCCTTGACATTCAAAACAACTTCCAGCACCAAGATCGTCGCCATCGACTGTCAGTATCACCCTCATGTGCAGCCAAAAGTTTCTCTCTCATCAACTTGTTGTTGTCATCGTATCAACTATTTCCAATGGTCACACTTAAAAACAAACATCGGATTCATCTTCAGCACAACGAGATGAGTCTATTGCTAAAATTTCAACCACAACCGACGTTCCACACGCCGTCGGTGACTTTTGTCACATACCCCACACGCCGTCGACTGGTTTCTGCTTCAAATCTGCCACGGGTCGTCCATATCAGCCCGTCACGGGTTGCCACGTGTCATAGATTTTAGAAATCTGACACATCAGCAAATGCCACATCATTGTCATCCACTCATTGCTCGCCAAGTGTCGTTGAGTCAGAAAGTCAGTTGACTTTTGGTTGATTTTTGAAATCGTTGACTTTAGTCAGACTGGTCCAGTTTGTTGACTTTAACTGTTCGATTCGAGTTGTTTCAGACCGGTTCCTAGGTTCTTGGACCTATTCTTTCCATATTTGAGGTCTATAATTGTCCTTTATTTTATCATCTATTCACTATATATTTGCAATGGATAAATCAAAGGATTCTAGGCCTATTTAGACTGTTTTTGATGGCACAAACTACATGTTATGGGCCGATGATATGTGTAGTTTCCTTAAGGGAAGAAGGTTATGACATTATATTTCAGGAGATATGCCTAGGCCAGTTAAAAAGGATGATGGAGATGATGCTAAATTTTGTAAGAGTTTGAGGAATGGTATTGCACTGATCATCAGATCATGACTTGGCTTCATATATTTATTCATCCTCAAATTAAAAGTCATTTCGGACGAGATGCTACTACAAAAGAAGTTTAGGTCGGAAAGGTAGAACACTTGGCTATAAATTGTTTTGTGATCTTGCTCACTTGAAGCAACAGCCTGGTCAGTTTGTGCATGATTTTCTATTCCAAATTCAGTCTATTTGGGATCAATTGTCGTTGAATGAGCCATCTTGTAAGTGCACTAAAGATGCAGAAAATTATCTGAAACTCAAGGAGGAAATGCAAATATGTCTGTTTTGTATGGCTCTCACTAATGATTTTGAATCAATTCATAGTTCTCTACTACATAGAGAGTCTCCTCCTTCACTTGAAACTGTTATCTTTGAAGTTTTAGCTGAGGAGACTATACTTGCCACTATGAAATCCCAATGCAATCATTTCTTTGATCATCTTGTGGCTGTAATGTCATCATCCTCCACCGTTGGTGCTGTCACTTCTTCCTCTAGTGCTTCAGAGAAGAAAGTGTGCATATATTGAAAACAGTCAGGCCACGTAATTTCAGAATGTTACTAGTTGTAAGCAAAATAAGCTGCCGGCTCATGTCAATCAAATCCGAGAAATTATGTTCATGGGTCTTAGTCTGTCACTGCTGCTGCCACCAAGGGCTCTGCAACCAACTCTGCTTCACCCTCCATTACCATCTCCATGAGTGACTTGCAAACCATTTTCAAACAATTAGTCAACAAAACAGGTTCACCTTTTGTTCTTTCTAATGTCACAAGTACCCAAAATTCTTGGTATTATATGACTTTGATTGTTGCAATCACATGACCACTAATGACAATGCTTTTGTTACTAAAAAAACACTTGTCATGTTCCTATTGTTCGCACAGCTAACAATTTTGCCATGCCATCATGTTGGTAATGTGTGTGATTCCACTTTAGATTTACTGATCGCTGTTGTCAAACAATCATAGAATAAAACCTAACAAACTCCAACTATAGTAGCTAGGGCAAGTCAGGGTCGATCTCCCGAGGAAGACACGAGGCTATCAACTAATCAAAACAACTCAAGAAAACAAACACGTTAAAAGCACCAAATTATATGAAAGCAGATAATCAAGCAGGAGTCTAAATTAACAATAATAAAAGCCACAAATACTTCCCAACTTATCCCCACCTAAATATGAAATTAATCAAAGATACCATGGATCACGGATCAACAAATTATCAATTAGGTTAAACAAGTTCTTGGCCAGGAATTAGAGTACTAGTTATTATTCTTCTTCCTAATCTATTTATTATGTAAACTAAATTAGTACTAGTTATTCCCAAAGATAGCTCTTTTATTAATTATCAAATTAGCTATTAGTTATTCACCAATTAAACAATCAATAAAGCATTATGAACAATAGATATACCAAACATACTTATGATTACTAGTTATTCATCAAAGCATAAGATCAATACTAAACCCAATACAATACTTCAATTACTAGTTATTCATTGAAAATATCAAATCATGCTACTAACAATTAGATTCAATTACTAGCTCTTGACCAAATCTAATCTAGCAATAATCACCACAGTTCCACCTGTTAAGGCCGACAACTTAACAAGTTGATTTATGGAAATCTAAACAACAAATCCAGGGTTAGCATGAAAACAAGCTTAAAGAGATTAATTCATTGATTTGATCCTATTCAATCATACACCACATAGGTAAGACATATCAAGCATGCATTATCTAAATAAATCAACACAAATCATCAATCAATTGATAAAGAAAGAAAAGCATAAGATCTCACCATGAATAAAATTGATTACTTCATAAAAAAGGGGTTCAGAGTAGAAAAGTATTAAGAGAATTTACTCATTCATGGTGGAAAACACCATGGGCGGCACTTACAATACAAGAAGATAAAGAAGTCGACAAGGCAAGGAAGCCCCAAGGGGCAGCACACCTTAGGAGAAAACTCTCCAAGTCTTGACTTGATCAATCTTACAATTATGAAAGTTATGATTTTCTAAAGCTAAGGGTTGCTATTTATAGGCAACTTAGGACACACCATACCCTTGTAATAATCAATAGCAGTCCTTAGATAGACCGTCATTAAGGGTAGGATAGATAACTAAAGAATCAACCCTAATCTAACTAGGAATTACACTACTTGATCTCCAAGGTTGAGCTCTAATTGGTTGTAGATGATCATCCTCTTTAATTAATTAGTATCCACCTTGACAAATAGAAGCGTTCCAAATCATCAATAGAAGCAACAAATCACATCCAAAGGGTCCTTAAGTCGGTTTAGGTATTTTCCCACGTTGGTTATGAATGCTGTCAAAATTGTCCAGAATAATTCAAGGGAAATTTCGTCATTCTTAATGGCAGAACTGGACTTCGGGCAAAACACGAAAGCTGTAGAGCTTGAAGTTAATTTTCCAACGCAACTTGAATCACATTTTTCTGAGGTCTTGATGCGCCAAGGGCTTATCAAGGACATCAAGATGACAATGGAGATCATGGAGAGGATGAGCATGGAGTGCAAGGAAGCATGGAGAAGCATGAAGATCATGGAGGTTGCGCACAACATGTTTCAAGCACCAAGGAGTTGCCAAAGATACCATTTGATCCATTGAAGGTGCCATTAGGTCAAATTACAAGAGCAAGAGCCAAAAGATTCAAGGATGCATTATTGGGCCTTGTTAGGACTCATCTTGAAGACTTGAAGGCCATCGAAGTTCATTTGAAGAGCTTTGATGATGATTTGGGCAAGAATATTCCCATCGATTCCAAGTTCATCACATTGCTTGCAATCGATGGATGAATGAGCTTTATTGTGTAATTAGGCCATTCATGGGCTTATTCTATCTTAGATTAGTTTATTTTTATGTTTAGAAGACAATTGGATTGGGCTTTGTTTGACTAAGTCCAATCCCTTCTTCCTTATGATTTATTTTTCCTAATTTGACTTCGAATTAGGCTATTTCCTAGTCTTTACCTATGTGTGCCGCCCAAGCATCATGTAAACCGCCTTGGGGGTTATTTTTCTAGATCTAGGCGTCACCCTTTGCCTATATAAAGGCACCAACCCCCTCTTGTAAACACAAGTTAAGTTTATTAATCAAAGAGAGATTCTTTTGAAAAATTAGCTTCATTGTTCTAGTTTGAGCAAGCTTAGGGTTCTTCAATCTTGTAGAGTCCTAGCAAACAATTAGATAGTAATTATCTAGTTGTGTTTCTTGTGATCTTAGGTTGTCAATTGCAGGTCTAATTGATCATCTAGTCCAACAAACGAAGATCTAATCTTTGGGAAGAGTACAAGTCGACAAGATCTAGAAGTTGAAGTTGTCAAGTTGGTCTTTGGAGGATTTTCAAGGATATATTTGAATCTAAAACAACTAGATTCGCATCAACTGGTATTCAGAGCATAGGTTATCATCTTCAATCAGTAAATCTATCCTTCTATTCATCATTCATCATCGTTTTCATCCACCAACACTCTCATCGCAAATGTCATCTTTTTTTTCCCAAAAATTGTAGAAACTTGTGAATTTTTTTCCCGATTCTTTATAACTCCAATTGCTTTGAAATTTCAGATTTGGAGTCCTCATAAATCAGGGTTTAATCCAAAAATATCATAAAAATGAAAAAAATAAAAAAAAATTTCGCCAGAAACTTGTGATTTTTGTTCTGGATTCGTTCTTGGTCGGAAAAGGCTGAAATTTGAGATTTAGTGTTTATTCATAGTGATCTTTCTGGGAAAAATATTTAAAAATTAAAAAAAATCAATTTGATTCATCGATTTTTCCAGGGGGTGTTTTTAGGGTTCTTAAGTTGTTCTTTTGAGCTAATTTGTGCAATTAACCCTATTTGGAGTTCTTTGGGTGAAATTGATTGTTTGTTTGAGTATCTTGGGTTGCTTTTGCTGTGATTTAAGGTTTTATTTGAAGAATTTCAGGTTGAAACCCTATTGGATTCAAGTGGTACAAATTGGATTTAAGTGGTTAAAGGGTTCTTTAGCTTTGTGTGATTTGGGGGCTGTTTCACCCTTTTCCAGGTTGAGTTTGACCTTTTGCAGGGTTGAGACAGGAAGTTTTTGGACTCAAATTCAAGCATAACATCTACATTGAGACCATATACATTGACATTGAAGTGCTACAAATTGGTTTGGTTTGGTTTAAGATCACTTACCTATTGATTCACTCTAGTTTTGCTACTAATTGTTTGTTCCTCAAGTAGGACACGAGAAGAAAGAAGTTACTCTTAAATCTTGCTCTTATTAGGCCTATTGAAGCTAAGAAAAAGGCAAATTGTGTGAGATCATCAAGAGAGTAGTGGGCTGCCAACCCATAGGATTGTGTGCAAACACGAGAGCACAACAAGGTATACACACACACTTGTGAGGAATTTTTATTACTAACTTTTCTTTTTGGTGTAGGTACAATGGGAGATAATCAAGAAGGGCAAAATCAAGCCAATGATTTGGCTACTATGATACAAACCATGATGCAAAGAATGGAGGCCTTAACCAATGAAGTTCAACAAAAAAAGGCAAGAGAGGGCTAATCAAGCTCAATTACCGCTACCACCACCACCACCAAGGGGAGGTGGTTTGGTAGATGAAATAAGAGAGCCACAAGTTCAAAGGGAAGTTGCTAGAAGAGATCCAATGGAGAGATTAAGGAAACAAGAGGCTGGAGGACAAGCCTATTTGGATAATTTGAGGCCTAGAAGGGTGGTTGATAGAGAAGAGCCTAAGGACAACATCAAGCACACAATTCCTAAGTTCAATGGGAGAGGAACTCCAGAAGATTACTTGGATTGGGAGTCAAAATTGGACATGTACTTTGATTTTCATCCTTATGCCGAATCCAAAAAGGTACAAATTGTTATCCTTGAGTTTGTTGAGAATACTTTGAATTGGTATAATCAATCGGTGCAGGCTAGGAGAAGAAATTGGGAGACACCAATTGATACATGGGGCGAGTTGAAAAGTGCTATGAGGAGAAGATATGTTCCTAGCTACTACATCAATTCTCTCTATCAAAGATTGCAATCATTGAGACAAAGATCAAAGAGTGTTGATGAGTACTATTCGGAGATGATGTTGTTGATGTCTAGGGCTGAAGTTGAAGAAGTTCCACAAGCAACTATGGCTAGATTCCTTGCGGGCTTGAATAGGGAAATTCATGACATTATGGAGATGCAACAACACTATGACTTAGAGGAGATGTTGCAACATGCCTTGAAGGCCGAGGGTCAAGTTAAGAGGAATAATATGGCCAAAAAGGGGATTCACATCATCAACTAGCTCTTGCAAAACTCCTTACAAAAAGGAAGAGAAAACACCAATCAAGGAGAAGGAGGTAACGCCAAAAGCTTTTGTAAGTCCCAAAACCGATTCTAAATCTTCATCTAGTTCTTCTTCTGAATCTCACATTAAGTGTTTTAAGTGTCAAGGATTTGGTCACTATGCAAAGGATTGTGTCAACAAGAAGGTGTTGTACTTTAATGATCATGGTGAACTTGTGAGTGAAGATGAAGAATTTAACTTAGGCTCTAGTGGAGATGGAGATGATGAAAGGGAAGATGTGGCGACAAACGATGATGATGATGAGTTACCACCACTCAAGAGTTTTGTTGCTAGGAGAGCTTTGAGTGCATATGTTAAAGAAGATGTGCAAAACCAAAGGGAGAACTTGTTTCATACTAGGTGTTATGCGAATGGGAAGCCTAGTAGTGTGATTATTGATGGTGGGAGTTGTACAAACATAGCTAGTGTTTATTTGGTGAAGGAGTTGCAATTACCCACTACCAAACATCCAAAACCCTATAGCTTAGGTTGGTTCAATGATAGAGAAGAAATTAGGGTTAACAAACAAGTTTTAGTTGCTCTTTCTTTGGGCAGGTACAAGGAGGACGTTTTGTGTGATGTTTTGCCCATGCAAGCATGTCATGTACTACTTGGTCGACCATGGCAATATGACAACAAGGTGAAGCATGATGGTGAGACCAACAAGTACTCCTTTATGTGTGGTAAGCATTCTATTACTTTAGTTCCTTTATCACCTCAAGAAGCTTTAAAAGATCAATTGAAATTGAAAGAGGATTTTGCTAGATTAGAGGCTGAATTTAGGGCTAAAGAAAAGAGTAAAACAAACCCTAAATTGCATGATGTTGAAAACGCAAAAGGGGCTGTTTTGGTTGATAGTTCTAAGAAAGTTGTTAAAGAATGCATGTTAGCTACTAGAAGTGATATTAAGAATGCTTTGAAAGATAATTTTGTTTTGATCTTACTTTTGCTTAAAAATACACTTGTGAGTACTAATAACTTGGCTGGAGAACTTCCAAGCAACATTGTTTCTCTTTTGAGTGATTATGTAGATGTGTGTCGAAACGTTCGGGTCCGGGGAACCCTGCCGAAACGACTTGGAAATGGAGGAGTCGCCACTAATCTTTTTTAAGGTGTGATTAGTCACCTAAAGGCCACCTAAACTAAGTAAAGTCCAAAGCTCGGCAATGGACCCACTAAACCTAAGGTCCGGTCTTGCGACCTAAATCTAGGTTCGAGAGTCGATTATGCTCGGGGAAGGATTAGCGCCCCCGAGACGCCCGTCAAATGACGGTACCTCTAGTCTAACTAAATCTAATGGGTCCAAGAGAAAAGTTGGTTGCTTTTAATCCTAGTCTTAAGTGTTATTAGAAAGGGTTAGAAAGGAAAAAGGAAATCATTTTGAAAACAAGTTTAAATATCGAGGGTTTTGAAGAATATAATCGAATGACTGTCGGTTAATTCTTCTTACAACTCTCTTTCACTGTTTGTTCTCCTGTTGATCCTTTTCTCTTCGAAAGAAAATTTTGGAAATGCTATGTCAAAATCTTTTTACCATTTTTGATTTTTCCAAAAAAACTTGACCAATTTTATTAATTTTCAAAACCTTCTTTTGGATTTCTTTATTTTCCAAAATCTTCTTTTGGAGTTGGCTAAAAAAAGGTTCTTTTTGAAAATGCTTACCTTGAAATCTCTTGATTTACTAATTTCTTAATTTTGAAAATCAAATAAGAGAACATGATTTGAGAAAACATTTTTGAAAACACTTTTATTGCGTCTTTTTATTTTCTGATTTTTCTCTTTTTTTGATTTTGATCTTTTTCTATTTCTAGATTAATGCATGTATGCAAATGATGAATGCAAAGTCCGATTATTAAAGTTAACTCACGTAACCCGGGTTTTTGAAAGCACTTCCCGGGATATATGCTCGGAGCCCCGACGCATCCCGAGAAGAGCCGTCTCATCCTCGGAGACATTCAATGGCCCCGAAAACTCGACTACTCACTGAATGCCCCCTCTTCGGAAGGGTTACGGTCATTAACTGAATTAAAGTGGTATGATATGCAAACAAATATAGTTTATGACAAGTAAATATGATATGCATGCAATTAGACTCTACTTTATCTCTACTCTAGATTACTAAATTATTACAAACCAAGGCCCGATTGGGCCAATTAACAAATTAACAATAACTAAAGAGAAATAAAGACTTATGGGCCGGACTGGGCATACTGGGGACCTTTTCTGCACACTAAGAAAACCATTAGCGAAGTTCAGGAAGCACACAAACTCTTAATCCAAAGATGCAAAAGACCCAAAACAAATCAAGATGCAAATCCAAAATCAAGGACCAAAGCAAGAACAAATTGAATTTAAACAAATGGGGATACAGATCATGGGATATACATACACTACATTTAGATCTAGTTTAGGAAATCAAACCCTTAAACTCAAAATCTTAATTTCCAAATTAGAAGTCATTTAAAAGGATTCATCAATTTCTTTCAAGTTATTTCCAATTTGAAAAATTGGGGTTTTAACTCCAAGTTTTGCTTTTCCAAAAATTTAAAAAATGACCCAAAGTGTCTTAACATATCATCCTCGAGTCATCTTTAATTTAAGGAAAAATCATAGTTTTAAGTCAAAACCTCAATTTTCCAAATCCAAATTAACTCAATTTGAAATTATGAAATCATTTTAAGTTACTCCCAACTCGAACATCAAGATTTTAAGCAACAGTTAATCTCAAAATCAATTTGCCATGAATACAAACCCACTTGAATAAACTCAATTTTCACTAAAAATTCAATCTTTAGCCTAAATCCCAATTTCCATACTTAATTAGAAAAGAAAAACCACTACTTTAGACTATAAATCAAATCTTTAAGCAATATCATCACATTAATCACAAAATTAGCACATTGAAAATCAAAATGACCATGTAACATCACCACCATGTAACCACTAATTCAACAAAACTTAACCCAAAAAACAAAGCCCCAAAAGCACATTCTACTCATGCTATAATCACTAAAAATCACAACTTTAACATGGAAACTAAAATATTTGGTCCTTTACACATAAATCAACATCGACATTCATCAAAAATCTTCACCAACATTCATCACCTTAACAAGAAAAAAAGCCATCAAATACCAACTCAAAATCATCAAGCATTAAACAAAGTTATCACCTTGAATATCAAATTGACATTTTTAAGGCTAAAGTACCACCCAATATACATGCATATTCATAAATTAATCAAATTTGAATCATTTATATGCATAGATCACCAAATCTAACTTTAAATTGAATTGAATAGCAAGTAGCGGCACCCAATTGCAGGAATCAATAAGCTGAAGGACTAAATTGAAGGAAAAAAGTACCTATTAAACGGTGTCGTTTAGTCCTAAGTCTTCGCCTTTAATCGAGCTCCTCTCTTCTTTTCACTTCTTCTTCTTGTTGAGACCCAAATGAAAACCCTAGCTCTCTCTTATGCCAATTCACGAACCAGCAGCCTCCATGGCTCCGTCGGCTCAATTTCTTCACCTCGATCTTGTCCCGACCTCTGATGAGTTGAAAGCCTCTAGCTTTCAAGGTTTTCAGCGTTGACCCGAGCTTTGGATGCTCAAATCTCGGTGATTCCACCGTTGGAAGGGCCTCAAACTTTGAGGTTTCGTTCCACTCTCATCTACCAATCTTTCGATTCAATTGTAGGTGAGATTGCTTGAATCGAAAAACCCCAAATTTTATTCTTATGAACCCTAGTTTTCCCTTAAAGAAATTTCAAAGAGAATTTTTTTTTTTTTCAAAGTAAGTGTGTGTGTATCCTCAAGACGAAAGGGGACTTTTTGTGTGTTTGGTGTTTCTTTGTGAGAGGAAAATCTCTGGTTTTTGTGAGTGTGTGTGTGTATGCTGGTGGTTCTTGAGAGAGAAGCCCAGAATTCTTGATGGAAGGGAGAGATGAATGGTTTTTTTTTGTGTGTAAGCAGTGTGAGGAGAGAGTTTTTTTTAGAATGAAAGGGAGAGATCAAGAGAGCAAGCTGAATTTTTTTAATTGAATGAATCCCCCTCTTCTTTTGTTTTTCTCTTGTTCTCTCTGATTCATTGTTTCTTGTGGCCGGTGAAGTTTGGTTGCCAAGTGGATAAGAATCCAGCTATTGGTGAGCTGTCCTGTCATCTCTTTAATTTATGGAAATTCTTTTTACCTTTGATTTCCCTTTCTTCCGCTAACAGTTTTTGTCTATTTGCACAAGTCAGAATCAGGATAAGGGAAAGGGGAGATTTGCAGAATTAACGTGGAAGGCCAGGTAATTTTTGTTGCCCGTTTGTTTTTACTAATTAACCAAATTGAAGAATTTTGGCTTTTTTTTCTTGTTGTGTAATCTGTTGGGAAGATATTTGCTGCTTGAATGTTGATTGGATATCCATAAGCTTGTAAAACCAACCTGTTAACCATCAAATGCCTCCTTGATTAAATGTCCCTGTTTTGTCCTCAAATATGTACCTATACTATTGTATGTGATTTCCTGAAACTTTCCATGTACTTGCTGCTACCATCTTGTACTCTGAGGCATCCTTCAAAGTAATGTATAAAGGCATGAACAAATGACACAATTAATTTGGACAAAAAATGGACAATGCCTCTGAATTTCTCTTTTTGGCTTTATTCCTATGTAATTCCCTTGTATTACTGTCTATGTTGTTTGATGACCATCTTATTCATGCTTTAATCTTTGCCACTGATCCAGTTGACATCTTGTGATTCTTTCTTTGTTGACTTGATCTCATGATTTAACTGAGCTGAATTGTATGAACCTCTGTGTATACCATGCCGTAGCATAGGAAAAAGTACACACATTCGTTGATTGGTCACTCCACAAATTTTTTATTTTGGTACCTAGAATTGTTGTCATGCAATCACACCCTGCTGTTTTGTTGTTCCCCTGCTATGCTATATGACTCTGCTCATTCTCTTAATTTGCTTAATGCCTTACTCTTTTGCAGCCATGATGAATTAAGTAATAATGCCCTGACCTTGCTGTAATTCTCCAGCCATAGTATATTCACTTTTGAGGGTTTAGAAAGTACTTGCACTGCCTTGGGATAGTCTTGGTGTCGCAACGTGCGGGTCCAGGGTCCCGAACCCTACCGTTAACGACTTTAAGGAAGAGGGAGAACTACTATTTCTATCTATGGAGTCGCCACTAATCTTTTTTAACCTAGGTGTGATTAGCCACCTATGAGATTATTAAGTCTAATATTAATCTAAACTTGGCAAAAGCAACACTAAACCTAATAAATGGTCCTCTAACCAGAGTCTAAAGTTCGGGAGTCGGGTACGCGTGGGGAAGGATTAGCACCCCCACGACGCCCGTCAAAAGACGACACTGACTAGTCTATACTTAACTGCGTGTTTCTAATATTGGTTGTCTCTATTCTTAAATTTTCATGCCCTATTAAAATATTTTATTGACCTTCAATTGAATTAATACATTAACTTACCATTGATTACTCTTTTACTTCCTGATTACTGATTACCATTTTTTAATCTTTCTAATTAAATTATTGATTACCCTTACTCTTTTTACTGATTACCATTCTTTACTCTTTTTACTTATTACCATTTTCTTACTCTTTTTTTTACTGGTTTCCATTTTTTGCCTTTTTTACTTTGATTACTGAATACCATTTTTCTCCTTTTAATCTTTTTACCATTTTTACTCTTTGAATTTTAATTACTGATTACCAATACTCCCATTTACTCTTTACTGATTACTATTATCACTTCATTGTTTACTCTTTTACTAATTACTATTACTCTTCCTTGATTACTCTTTACTCTTTACTGGCTATTATTACTCTTTTACTCTTTACTCTTTTACGGATTACTCTTTTACGGATTACTCTTTACTCTTTACTGATTACTATTACTCTTTTCCTGATTACTCTTTACTCTTTTACTGATTACTATTTTACTAATTACTCTTTACTCTTTACTGATTACTATTACTCTTTTCCTGATTACTCTTTACTTTTTACTGATTATTATTTTACTGATTGCTCTCTTATTCTTTACTGATTACTATTACCATTGTGCTGATTACTCTTCACTCTTTGAATTTTAATTATTGATCACCATTTCCATTGTACTGATTATCTTTTCTCTTTACTGATTACTATTACTGAATTACTACTTATCAATTTCTTTTTGAACCCCTTCCTTTGACTGACATCACTTTCTTTTTCTTCTGCCTCTCTTTTTCTTAGATTTTCCTTTTATGATTCCATATTTATTGATGCTCTAGACTCTTAAATGTATGGATGCACATGATGTATGAAATTCCAATTTTGAGATCTATTACCGAATGATTATACGAGGAATACCATCAGGGCACCAGCCACTCATACTGGCTAAGACCCCCATCCGGATATTCCAAGCCTAGAAAGGATGAATTAAGACCAACAAAGATTGTCTAAGTCCAAATTAACCATTTCATTATCGTATCATTTTAATTACTCACGTGAACATGATAATAACAACAGTTTATAAAAATAAATATGAATGCATATGCTCAAATTAATCTAACCTTTTTCTTTCTTTTTTTTTTATTAATCTATTAACAATTAAACTAGATTATTAAATTAAACTTATTCTAGAATTTTACTTTCACCAATGTATTGAAAATTAAACTAAATCACTTAATCTAATAATGATAATAAACTTTAAATTTAATTAAACTATTGTAAAGTAGACTTAGCCCCATAAAAATCAAATGCACATGAGAAAACTAAAAGCCTAAAGGCATAAAACCCAAACAAAGCCCAAGTAATAAAGAAAATTAAAAGTCCAAAGAACAAAGCCCAAAGCATAAGGCCCAAAGTCAGAAAATGAATACCCAATTGAAGTGGGCCGCGGGTTGTCTGGATGGATCCAGGTCAATGAGTCATGGGTCTGGTTGTATCTGGACCCATTTGAGGCTTTAAACGTTAATCAAACCGACACCGTTTTTGGGTTCTGAAGGGTTAGTATAAATAGTTAAACAAAACCCTAAGCTTCCCTAAGCTTCTTCTTCCTTTAACGGCGCCGCCACCACCACTGTTGGCCGGAAATCTCCCCATGGCGGACACCACCGTGCCGGAGCACTTGACACTGCTGGATGGAGCTCAGAAAGTCTAGATCTGCTCCCCTCGCCGTCCCGAGTTCGAATCTAGCCACCATCTCTTCCAAACTCAGCCGGAGGTGCCTCGATCTAGCTATAGACGAACCTTGCTTCTTGGTCGCCGATCTGAAGATCCTATCATCCGATTGACACCAAATTCAGGTATGTTGCTTCTCTCCCTTTCTTCTCAAAAACCCTCTTTTAATCGACCTAAATATCCATCTTTATCGAACCTTAAACCACAAAATCCCGGCGGCAGAGCCACCAGGAGACCCTTATTCCGATTCATCCTAAACCCTGACCTCTAACGAATATTTTCCATCTTTTTAATTTCCCCTTCTAAGACCCAGAAATGAAATCCTAGAAAAACTAAACCCTTGCTCTTAAAAACCTAGCCTCCTTCCCCAACCCTCAACTTCTCCCCTTAAAACTTACTGCCCCTTCCTCTCTAACCTAAAAAAACTTCTCTCCAAAAAAAACCTCCCTCTTCAAAACCCTTCCGTGGTGAATATAAAGCCCAAGGACCTAAATGCTTAACCGTGGATCAATTTTGATCTAGGGGTCCTCCTTTTATGGGTTTACTGCCTCCTTTATTTTTCCTTTAGTTCTAATCTCCTTGATCATTTGTGAAGGTGTTGATTTTGAGGTGAAACCGTGTGAGGACCACTGTAGGATGGAGCAACCAACAATACGGTCAGGTGAGTTTTGTTGCAACACGTGAGGGAGTGAGCTACGGTTCCTCTCTTTCCTTTTATTCTTTGTATTTTGTCTTGTACTGAGCTTCACTTGTTCACGTGTGGAGGGTGATGAGATGGCAGAAGTTGGCTGACCCACACGTATGTGGATTAGTTTTGAAGTTCAGGACCAACCTACATCAAGCAACTGTTAAGGTATACTCAATACTCCTTGTAATTCCCAGTTCTGTTGTGTGGTATTTGCTTTTCCTTTTTTCCATGGAAACTATAATATTGATGCTGAGATGCTGTGAATTTACTTGAATCGCCATATTGTTGTACATTAAATTGGTGGTTCATTCTTCACATTTGCATTTGCTCTGAATGCCTATTTCAATCCTTTTTTTTCTGTGAACTTGATCTTTTGAGTACTCCTTCCATTTGCTGAATTCTTAACTACTTGAAAAACTGCATGTTTTCTTGCTTCGACTGGCCTGTTATTGTCCTTGTTCATTGCCTGAGTTTGCTGTAATTTTGTTTCGGTGAGACTGTAATTGTGATGTGAAATGGATTTGCTTGTTGCACTGTCAGGCTTGGGAATTTTGCTCTCTAGTTTTAGCTTGCTGGGATGTGCTAAGCTGGACTATTGGAGTTTGACAACTCACTTGAAGAGCTCCTTTCGTTCACTTTTCCTTAATCAGCTTCAAGTTATTCTCTTATGTTGTGAATTGGTGCTGATAACCCGCTGAGGTGGTACTTTTATTGATGATGAAATTAAAATATGCATGTGATTAAAATGCTAATGCTATGTGATTATGTGTGTGATGTTCTGAAACTCATGTTAAAATGCTATGTAGTCTGCCTATGCTGTTATATGAGGTGAATGACTGTTTTTGTTGATGAAAATGCAACTTAGAATGATCTTGGTGACTCTAAAATGCTTGCAAAAATGGCGATGCTTGAATGCTCTGTTTTTTTGTATTTGTGGTGCATTTTTGAATATGAAAATGCCATGAATTTGTGCTGAATGAGTATGAAATGCATCCGTATGAATTGCTAGTATGAAAACCAGATTTTCATTAACAATGCACCTGAATTGGCAATGAACTTGATAATGCCATTGACTATGGAAGACCCTTGAAAATCTGTGAATGAAGTTCCTGCAAATTGAATTATGCATGTGAAAATGAAGAATGCTCATTATAATGCGAAATACTAACTTCAAATGCCCAAATGTTTGTTAACATCCTTAGATGCTATGAATTAATGAGCTGTCCATGTAATGTATGCTGCAAAGTGGGTACTTGCCAACTTGATTTTGATATCTTAATCCAATTTTTAAATCACTATTTTCCGTTGCAGGACCGTCCAACTGATCATTTCCATTTCACCCCAAATCAAGCATTCAGAAGACAAATGAGGGAAGATAAAGGCCTGCAACCTATCACTATTTTTCTCTGCGAAATGGGTTTTTGTATTTCTTGCATAAAGCTGGAGACGTAAAAAAACCTTTTGTGATTCGAAGCTTATTTGAATATTTTTGGCATTATTTGTAAAAGAAAGGAATTATTATATATATATATATTATATATTCCACAAGCATGAAGTTTAGCAAAGGAAAAGGCCCAAAAGGGCAAATCACAACCTAAAGACCCAATAGTGAGGTCCCAAAATAATCCAAAAGTAAACAATGAATAAGAAAGGACGACCCTTATACAAAAGAGAAAAGATGGGCCCAAAAGCAAGCTTTAAGAGATAAGTGAAGGTCCAAAGGCTATGGACTTCCATTTATTTACCTAGTAGAAAAAGACTTTTGGCCCGAATGCCATGAGGTTATAGGGAGGCCCAATAAAAGATTAAAGGAAATCCCAAAGTAAGAACCCAAAGGAAAAGGGGCCTTGGACCATTAAAATGAAATTGAGAAATGAAATAAAGAGAAGATGGATTAATCAATATGCAATGCAAAAATGATATGCTAATGCAACATTAAAAGTGTAGTTAAAATGAAGTAAAGGCTTATGCAAGATGCAAATCTATTAAAATGTCCTAGAAAATTATGACTTGACAAGAATACCCTTAAATACTAATTAAGAAGCAATTTAATCTAAATTAAAGTATACGGGCCAAAAATGGGTGTCTACAACTGCCCCTCTTTACGAGCTTTCTAATTATCGGGAAGTATACAAAGGAATAGTTTGTATACTTTCTGAGAGTTGGGAAGTGCGTAAAGATGTAGACACCTGCCTATTCTTAAGAGTCTAAGAAAAAGAACAATCTATGGTCAACCTTAAAAACTAAGAAAGACTTGTCTGAGGTTCGAAACTGAAAGAAGACCAGTCCGTCGTCCATATTAAACTGAGAATGACCTGTCTGAGGTCTGAAATTGAAAAAGACCAGTCTGTGGTCTAAATTAAACTGAGAAAGACCTATCTGAGGTCGAAATTAAAACTGAGAAAGACCTGTCTAAGGTCTTAAACTGAAAAAAAGACCTGACTGAGGTCTTAAACTGAAAAAAAGACATGTTTGAGGTCTTAAACTGAAAAAAGACCTGTTTGAGGTGTTAAACTGAAAAAAAGACCTGTCTGAGGTCTTAAACTGAAAAAAGACCAGTCTGAGGTCTTAAACTGAAAAATAAAGACCTGTTTGAGGTCTGAAATTAAAACTGAGAAAAGATGACCTGTTTCCAGTCAACTTTAATAACTATTTGAAATCTTTTTGAATGATTGCACCAGATCACTTGAAGATAAACTTAAACCACCTAGAAACTTTCTTGATTGACCGCACTGGATCACTTGAAGATAAACTTGAACCACTATAATCTTTCTGACCGACCGCATTTTATCTCTTGAGAATAAACTTAAACCACTGTAAGCTTGATTGATCGCACTAGATCCCTTTGATGATGAACTTAAACCATTGGAAACTTTCTGGCGGACCGCACTGGATCTTGAAGATAAACTTAAACCACTGTAAACTTGATTGATCGCACTGGATCCCTTGAAGATAAACTTAAACCATTTGAAAGTTTTTGACTGACTACACTGGATCATTAAAGTAAATTGAAGCATTGGAGAATTGAAGCTTTGAATACTTGAAAAACTGAAGCTTTAAATACTTGAAAAATTGAAGTTTTGAATAATTGAAGAACTGAAGCATTGAAGAATTGAAATTGAAGCATTGAAATATTGAAATTGAAGAAAGGCCACCCCTGATCATTCTGAAATGAATTGAAGAAAGACCACCTTGGGTTAACTTGAAGAAAGATCGCTCTGGATCAATTGAAGTAAATTAAAGAATGATCGCCCTGGATCAATTGAAACTAACTGAAGAAAGATCACCCTAGGTCAACTTGAAGCAAGATCGCTCTGGATCGATTGAAGTAAACTGAAGAATAATCGCCTTAGATCAATTGAAACTAACTGAAGAAAGACCGCCCTAGGTCAACTTGAAGCAAGATTGCTCTGGATCGATTGAAGTAAACTAAAGAATGATCGCCCTGGATCAATTGAGCTGTTTGAAAGACATTTTTGAACATCAACTGAATGACCTGCCCTGGGTCATCTGGATATCAACTTAGATTACTGAGAAATAACTGAAAGACTTGCCCCAGATCATTTAATGGTCAATTTGGACCTCTAAAAACTTCCTGAGAAGACTTGTTTTGAAGATGAACCCTGAATGTTGAAACTCTTCGATTACTCTGGATTCCTCTTTCCACACTCACGATGACCTTGACTCCTTATCTCCCAAATTCCTGCCATGAATGAGGATGAACTGCTTTGATGTGTGCCTATGTGCATGAATGCCCATGAATGCCTAATGAGAGAACATCAAATCAGTTAATGAGAGTAATATGATATTGACTTCCCTTGTTTAACCAAATGTATCCTTGACAAGTTTTTAGCTGACTCCTTTGCCCCAATCTTGGTACCATTTCCCTTGCCAACTTCCTGCAACATAATTTGCTTTCCGAAGTCAAAATTCTCGTGGGTATGGATCATGTAGCTGAATTCTTCTTGAAACATGACATGATTTAAAATGATTCCACAAGACATTGCCCTTTGCCCCTGAAAACATTTTATGATTTTGCTAAAAAAATGCCCCATATGTTGCCCCACTAAAAGAACTTTCTCAAAAGATTTGGTGACCACCACTTCGAAAACTTTCCCGTCTGATATCCTTGACTTAACCTTCTTCATAAGCTCACAAATGGAACACAAATCTTTTGCAAAACACATTTCCAAAACATTCTCAATTGGTTATTTGTCTCAAAATGATTTGTATCAACACTGGTTACTTGTAAGAATTATTGTTCCAAAAGACTGGAAAGGCAATTGAATAAAGGTTTGTTTTACTATTTCGTCTTCTTATGACAAGGCTGGAGTATTTGATGACTTTGTCAACCCTTATCAATGCTCCTTGCTGTAAAGGAGGTCTTATTTCCCCAACCATTTTGATAGGCTTTGTGAGGCTTCGAGAATTCCCATTCTTGCTCTAGACTGCCCTTTTTCGGGTTTTCACCCTAGCGCTTTATCTTCTCTTTTTTCCTTTGTTCTTTTTCTTTTTGATTTCTTTTTTTCTTTTTTAATTCCTATTTTATTTTACTTCCCCATGCACTTGCATTTGAAAAACTTTTGAAAACAATTTTCTCTAAAAACCTTTTTGAGAAAAGCATTTTTCCTTTTGCAAAAACATTATTTTAGGAACAATCCCTTCACCTTCAATATCCTGACCTGATCAAAGATGGACTTTATTAGGCATGTAACGTGGGATTGGGTTAGCGGTGCCAAAGAAAGGATTAAAAGCTCAAAATGTGTTTGATGGTGCTTGATCCAAGGATCACTTTCTTGTCTGGATGAAGAGTTGTTTATGCTTTAATGCCCTTTCCATTCGAACATAGTTCCTTGAAAGCTAGTTCCTTGCAAGCTTTCTACCTAAACTTGTTCATTCATCTTCTTCTTTATTCTGGTTTTTCTCCTTTTCTGACATGGTTCGAAAAGCCTTTTCTGAACTTGTTCATTCATCTTCTTTGGGATCCCAGGGTTCTCTATTGAACGACTACTGTTTGAGCGAGAGCGACTGCACTGGTTCGACCTGACTCTCCACAAAGCTACAAAGCAAGTAGAGAACAAGTAATATTTACAACTGATTTACATGAACTATCTATATGTATGGAGTGTATCTATTTAATAGTATTGATGACGATGCATGATGGATATATCATATATACAAGTGACTGACTCATGCATAACGTATGCATGAACATATATACAAATGGATGGCTTGAGAATCTGACAACTCTTGAAAATGTGCGTGGAAATACAAAATGCAAATATCATATGCATGAAAGAGCTACATGACATGGAAACCTGTGTTGATGAACATGCTTATGAAGATATGAAATGTTTATGGATGCACAATGCAACCTGGAAAACAAAAGAGTTATACAGATGCGTCTGCAAAGAGAAAGCAACAAAAAATCAAAGAGCGATTAGTAACTTGACATAAATATGAACAAATAACTGAAAATTAAAGAGAAACCGTGCCCCTTCTTTTATTGATCAAAACGTTTTCCTTGAAAATAATCGGACTGCGAGTCCTTTTGGGCAGGACGGTTCGCCTATTGTGAGCAATGCGATTGCTCACTCTACGGTCCAATTTTGTAAAAAACGAGATAGAGAAGGTAAGAAATGTTCCTTTTGTGTACCTTGGTTCATCTCTACGGGATTGGCTCTACCTAGGCTGGATATCTCTCAAGGTATCTAAATGTAAAAAACGAGATAGAGAAGATGGATTAATCAATATGCAATGCAAAAATGATATGCTAATGCAACATTAAAAGTGTAGTTAAATGAAGTAAAGGCTTATGCAAGATGCAAATCTATTAAAATGTCCTAGAAAATTATGATTTGACAAGAATACCCCTAAATACTAATTAAGAAGCAATTTAATCTAAATTAAAGTATACGGGCCAAAAATGGGTGTCTACACTTGGTACTGTTATGAACGTGCTTGAGTCTTGACTAATCCTGTATTTTCTTGCCCTTTCTTGAACGCCGCTTTAAGTGTGACAAATTGTATGCTGAAACTTGCTTGCAGTTTTTTTTCTCTTGTCTTGCCATTCCATTTTTTCTATACATTGCCCCTAGGTTCTCCCTTTCAAATGCTTGTATGTGTTGTCATTTCGATCCTTCTGATCTGTTTGCTTTTTGCAATTACATGCATGTTGTTGCTGAGATAGAACTTCTTGGGGCATTCAAATGCTGAATTTGTGACTGTATGGATAACTTGAAAGCCCTGCATTTGGTTTTTTTTTTTATGCTTGATGAATTGTTGGCTGCATCATTATATGTTGTTGACTTTGTTTTGAACTAAGGCATGTTGCTGGATTGATCCTTGTTTTGCATTTTCCTACAGTTTCTTATATCAATTACTAACATGTTTGCTCTTGTTTCTTCACGGCCTTGTTGACATCTCAAGGTTGAGACTAGATCTCACACCTTGTGCTCAACATGGCCAATAGTAACTTCCTTTCCCCGAGCATGTATTATGTTTTTGCTCCCTTAGTATGTACATTAATCAATAATGTATATGCTTTTGGGTCATGGGGAACATTTCTCTTGTTTCCTTCCTTTGTGCTTCATCTTACAGGTCACAAACACTTCTTTTCAAGGCCATTGTTTTCGGAAAGTAGGGGTTGGAACTAAGACAAGAAAACATTTCAAATGGGCAAAGATAATGTAGCAATTTTTCACTTCTTGTAATTAGGAATGCAACAATTCCTGAATTTTTGTAATGTAAAAGCCAAAACATTAATAAAATTTCTCTTTTTTGTGATTTTCCATTTTCTACATGCATTACCTTAAATCAAACCTATTTAGTAGCAAATGCACAATGCAAATCTTATCTAGTGAAAAAAAGTAGTATAATTAAATCACTATGAACCCACATTGGACTTCTTAAAATGACTTAATAATGAGATAAATGACTAATATGTTAATACCAAATTATTAATGGAATATACAAATGAACTTTTTAAAATGGAATATGCTAAATGCAACTTAGATAAAGAGTTTTTTTTTTTTTTTTTTTTTTGCTTTTTCTTATGACAACTAATGCTAATAAAATAGAGGATTGCTAAATAAGCTACTCTATCAAGATGCTAACTATGAACTAGTAGGTGACCATAATGCTTCCTATGTAAATTAAGAAATAAAATTGATTTAAATAAAAATTGAAAATGCAACAATACTAAATGAAGCTAATCCCAAAGGTGCTCATACTAAGATTTTTGGATTTTTCAAATGCAATCCAGATGACTAAGAGATGAATTAGCTAATCTAACTTAAAAGCGAACTTGAAATGACCAAAATGCCCCATATATATGTGCAAATGACGAAAATGCCCCTGAATGTGCAAATGATCAAAATGCCCCTAGATGACCCTAATGCCAAATAAGAAATAAATTGATTTAAATTAAAGGATACAGGACAAAATGGGTGTCTAGTGCTGCCCCTCTTTGTGCACTTTCTAACTATTGAGAAGTGTGCAAAGAAGTAGTTTGCATACTTTTTGAGAGTTAGGAAGTGTGCAAAGAAGTAGACACCCGCCCTTACTGCCGAGTCAGATGTTTACTTTTTTTTACTTCGAAGTGGATTGTCTCCCGATCAAATTCTTCGAACTGTCTTCCAATTCAATCTTTGGGGAATTGTCTTCCGAATCAACTTCTTCTAATTGTCTTCCAATCTAACATTAAAAAAGTCGTCTCCCGCTCATCCCTCGAACTGTCTTCCAATTCAATCTTAAAAGGATCATCTCCCGCTTATCCTTTGAACTGTCTTCCAATTGAATCCTAAGAAAAACATCTCCTGATAGTCTTTGAAAAGATCCCTGTGAGGAACTTCATTTGAGAAAGTCGTCTTCCAACACATTTGAGGAGATTGTCTCGCAATTAATTTCTAATTCTGCAAATCTTCCTAAATAATCGTCTTCCAATTGGCCTCTGGATATCTAAATCTGATAAATCTTCTTCTGATTGACTTCTGAAAACCTAGTTCTAAATAGACGTCTTCCGGTGTATCTTCTAACAAGGTCCCGTCTTCCGACCAATTTGATGCCATCGTCTTCCGAATACTAGTTGAAAGCTTCTTCTATCCATGAAAATATTTCCTGCAAGGTTCTCAAATGTATGCTTGGATGCGATTAAGATGCATGATGATGGTGCAATGGTAATGCATGGTAATGCGAAGATGCAAAAATGTGTGATATATTTATTTTGATTGTTTGATCTTTATTTTCTTTGTCAAATTATTCCATGGTCTTGTATGTCCTCCTTGCAAACTTCTTAGACTCTTGACCTGTTGTCCTCCTCTTCTGAACCCTCATCTGCTGCTTTATTTCAATTTCCTTTAGTGCTCTGCCCCTGTATTTGTATCAATCTTTTGCCCCTATTCTTTTTAAACTCTTTTCTTCAAATGATGACTTTATATTTCTTTGCATCTTTTACTAATACCCTTCTTGAATAATTGAAAGCGACCATTCCCATGTCCATTTTTAGTAAATTTTGAAAGAAAGACAGACCGAAGATGTAAAAACGAAGACAAACATTACTAAAAACTTTGAAATTTTATTAATAAAGAAATATGTACAAATAGTAAAGAGAAAAATTTATATAACAAGGAATTTAATATATGTATATATATGAGTACCAACAAGAAGGTGTTGAAGAGATAGAACCTCATGTCGATGAATACTCCGATGACGGTTTTGTGACGTTTTCCGAAGGTTCATCGAGATTGGTTTTGATGTTGCCCGGTTTTGTGACATTTGCTGAAGGTTCATCGAGATTGGTTTTAATGTTGCCCTACCCAACTCAGTCTGGACCAGATTTTTACCCTTTTGACCTTAGGATACTTTCTTGAAATGTTGCCAGCAGACTATGTCCTTCTATCTTCTACTTGAGCCGTCCTTTGCGGGTTTTCATCCCAAGTTCCTCATTTTCCATCCTTCACTTAAGTCGTCCTTTTCAGGTTTTCAACTCAAGTGACCCCCAATGGATCCAAGCCGCCCTTTGCGGGTTTTCAACTTGGACCCCTCCTTATTTTATTTCTCTTTTTCCAACCTCTTTCTTTTTTAGGCTGAGATTTTTTTTAAGCATAATATTTCTTGACCGCATCAGAGTTGATGGGTCTTGGGAACTCTTCGCCATCCATCTCTTGTAAAATTAACGCCCCACCAGAGAATGTTTTCTTTACTACGAATGGGCCTTCCCAATTCGGTGCCCATTTGCCTCTTGGGTCACGTTGTTCTGGTATAATCTTCTTCAGCACCAAATCTCCTACTTTAAACTCTCTCGGGCGTGCTTTTTTGTTGGATGTCAGTTCCATCCTCCTCTGGTACATCTGACCATGGCACAAAGCTGTTAACCTTCTCTCATCAATCAAGTTAAGCTGGTCGTATCTCTCTTGGACCCATTCAGACTACTCTAACTTAGTTTCTCGATATACCCGTAGGGAGGCTATTTCTACTTCAATGGGTACCACTGCCTCCATTCCATATACCAATGAGTATGGAGTTGCCCCAGTTGAGGTTCGGACATAGGTCCGATAAGCGTGAAGAGCAAAAGGGAGTTTCTCATGCCAATCCTTGTATGTCTCAGTCATTTTCTCTATAATCTTCTTGATATTCTTAATGGCTGCTTCCACCGCTCCGTTCATCTTAGTACTATAAACGGTGGAGTTACTATGCGCAATCTTAAATTGTTTGCAAGTCTCTTCTACCCGTCCTTGGTTCAAGTTGGATGCATTGTCAGTAATGATCCTTTCCGGCAACCCATACCGGCAGATGATCTCTTTCTTAATGAACTTGGTGACCACTGCCTTGGTAACACTTGCATAAGAAGCTGGTTCAACCCACTTTGTAAAGTAATCGATTGCGACCAATATGAACTTGTGTCCATTCGAAGCCTTGGGGTTAATGACTCCAATGACATCTAATCCCCATATCGTGAATGGCCTGGGAGCCGACATCACATGTAACGGATTCGGGGGCACGTGAATCTGATCAGCATAAATCTGACATTTGTGACACCTCCTGACATATTTGATGCAATCAGTTTCCAATGTCAACTAGTAATAACCCGCTCTCATGATCTCCCTCGCCATCTTATGCCCACTGACGTGACTCCCACACGATCCCTCATGTACCTCTTCCATGATTTTTCTAGCCTTTACTGAGCATACACATCTGAGCAATGTTTGATCCCGACTTTTCTTGTACAAAGTGTCACCTTCTAAGAGATAACCCATCGCCATCCTTCGAATCACCTTCTTGTCATTTTCTATGGCATGTTCTGGATATCCCTAGTATTTGACGAATTGGAGGATATCAAAATACCATGGATTCCCATCTACTTCGTCTTCCACACTCATTACATGTGCTGGAGATTCTTTCATCTGAATCTGGATTGGTCAAATTTCTGTATTGGCCCCTATCTTGAACAGGAAGCGAAGGTTGCTAGTGCATCAGCCAACTGATTATCCTCTCTAGGCACATGATGAAACGTAATCTTTTCAAAGAGCTTGGTTAACTCTGCCATATGATCTCGATATTTGATTAATTTTGGTTCTCTCGTCTGCCATTCTCCTTTCATTTGGTAAATCACCAAAGCTGAATCACCATAAACCTCCATCTTATTTACTTCCTTATCTAAAGCCATTTGAATTCCCAGGATGCTGGCTTCATATTCTGATACATTATTTGTGGTTGGAAATTCTAGACGAGCTATAGCTGGGAGATAATCACCTTCGGGGGATATCAATACTACACTTATCCCTTGCCCCGACAGGTTTGATGCCTCATCAAAGTACATTTTCCATGTATCCTCTTCTTCTTTTGCCTCTTCTACTTGACATATTGCCATCAAGTCTTCATCTGGAAACTCAAAATGTACCGGTTCATAATCTTTATTAGCTCAGTCGGCCAAGAATTCCGCTACAACACTTCCTTTAATGGCTTTCTTAGACACATACACTATATCATATTCAAATAAGAAAACCTGCCATCTAGCAATTCTTCCTGACAACCCAGGCTTTTCAAACACGTACTTGATCGGATCTAACTTGGAGACTAGCCAAGTAGTGTGATAGAGCATGTATTGTCTTAATCTATGAGCTACCCAAGCAAGTGCACAACACAACTTCTCCAGATCCGCGTACTTAGCCTCATAATCGATGAATTTCTTGCTCAAATAATAAATTGCTCGCTCCTTCTTTCCAGTTTCATCTTGTTGGGCCAGCACACATCCCATCGAATTCTCGCGCACCGTCAGATACAAGATCACTGGCTTGTCTCTCACTGGTGGCACTAACACTGGTGGGTTGGATAGATACTCCTTAACCTTATTGAAAGCAGCCTGACAGTCTTCATCCCATTCTCCTGGATTTTTCTTCTTGAGCAACTTAAAAATTGGATCACATTTTGCTGTTAGCTAAGAGATGAAACGAGCTATATAGTTCAATCTACCCAGAAATCCACTAACTTCTTTTTAGTTCTTTGGTGGGGGCAAGTTTTGAATGGCCTTTACTTTGTCTGGATCTACCTCAATTCCTCTTCCACTGACTACAAATCGAAGTAACTTCCCTAACGTGGCTCCAAAAGTGCATTTTGCCGGGTTAAGCTTAAGCTAGAATTTTCGAAGTCTTTCAAAGAGCTTTCTTAAATTCATTATGTGCTCCTCCACCGACCGAACCTTGGCTATCATATCATAAACATATACTTCAATCTCTTTATGCATCATGCCATGGAACAGATTCACCATAGCCCTCTGATACGTTGCCCCGGCATTCTTTAATCCAAACCGCATGACTTTGTAACAAAACACTCCCAGGCCGTGACAAATGCAGTATTTTCCTGATCTTCTGGAGCCATCTTTATCTGATTATATCTTGAAAATCCATCCATGAACGAGAACAACGAAAAGCCAACAGTATTATCTACTAGAACATCAATATGTGGCAGAGGAAAATTGTCTTTCGGGCTAGCTCGATTCAAGTCTCAATAGTCCACACACATTCTAACTTTTCCATCCTTCTTTGGTACAAGGACTATATTTGCTTGCCACTCTGGGTATTTTGCTTCTTCCAAGAATCCTGCATCAAGCTGCTTCTTGACTTCTTCCTTAATTTTTAACAGCATATCCGGCTTCATTCTCCTTAATTTCTGTTGAACCAGCTTACATTCTAGTCTGATGGGTAAACTATGCACTGCCACTTCCGGATCTAAACGTGGCATATCTTGGTATGACCATGCAAATACATCGGCATATTCCTTCAACAAATATATCAACTCTTGTCTCTCTTTCTTTGACAGAGTAGTGCCGATTTTGACTTCCTTGAGTTTTTCCTCCGTTCCCAAATTAATCGATTATGTGAGCTCCTTATATGGCAATATCTGCTTTTCCTCCTGTTCTACCAATCTCAAAAGGTCTGGGGGTATGGCCTGGTCCTCAATGTCTTCATCATCGGGTTCGTCGGCAAAAACCGATTTCTCAAAGTCGAACCCCGGCTCGTCACGAGCGTCTTTGCATTCATCGCCAGTCGGCCTGAGAAATAAAGCAACAAAAATATATATACCAAAGGAAGAATGTATATAACTAATAATAATGAATGAATAAGAATGAAAATGAAAATATGGTAAAGATATGTGGATGGAACTTTGCAGTGCGTTTTATTGACTTAAAAAAAGGTGAACACATGATAGTTTGATATTTTGAAAAGAGAAATCCAAACATGGTATTGTCATAGACATTCTTTGGGGGTACTAGTTTTTAAGATCAAAGATTATTACATCTCTGAGTCATCAACAAAGATTGCTCTCTCATACTCAACCCAGTTGCTCAAAACCTCTCCTAGGGCTAATTCACGAATCCACGGGCAATCGTCCTCTTCCTGAACATCATCAGAAATGGCATTGACGTCTAGACCCTGCAGCTTCTTCACAATCTCTGGCTCCTCCTCTGACCCAGCACTGTTGACCCAACCGGCTGACTTGAAAATCTCAAACAAAGGCGGGAACTTCATCTTGTCTTCTTCAATTCTATGTCCCATCCTTGCTAGCCTTCTCTTTTTCAATCTCTCCTCAGCTTTCGCCCAATCCTTAGCCGTCGGCTTGAATCCCAGTCCAAAGGGGCCCTCATGTACAGGTATTTCAACGGCCTATGTAATCTCGTGCAAGTCTATTCCCAATCCTTTTCCTTCTTGAAATCCCTTCTTCATCATAAACTTGACACTCATGACAGAATAATCCATCATGCTTTTTGGGATAACTTCAGCAACCTCAAAAGTCCTGAAGGAGCATTCATATGACCCCTCCGGCGGTTCGACATAGGAAAAACCAGTTGTGCTTGCTACTACAAAATCCTCCTCCCCTTTGACCTCGACAAACTTTTCTGGGGTAAGGAATTTCACCACCTGATGCAGGGTTGATGGAACAGCTTCCGCCTGGTGTATCCATGGTCTTCCCAGTAAGCATGAATAGGACGAGTGTTGTATATCCAGTACTTGGAACATTAGGGGAAATGGTACTCCTCCCACTTCAATAGTTATTTCCACCTCTCCTATGACACTCCTCCTGGTGCCATCAAAGGCTTTCACAATTAAGTGATTGGCTTGAATGCGAGCTTCATCCACTGGCAACCTCTTCAGCATCTTGAGGGGCAAAATATTCAAGGCGGAACCATTGTCAATCAAGACATTGCCCATGCTCACATCCTGACATCTGACTGTGATATGCAATGCCTTTATGTTATTTCTCATCCCCTTTGGGATATCTTTCTCCGCAAAGGCTATGAACCCGTGTGCTGATATGTTCCCCGCCATGTGATCTAGATCAACAACACTAATGTTCTGAGACACATACAATTGATTCAAAACTTTCAGCAGCGCCTTTCGATGTGCTTCAACAACATTAGTTTTTGGCACTACAATTCCCTCCTTTCCCTTTTGAACCGAATCTGACATTTTTGGCAAATATACTCTTCCGCTTCTTGACATTCTACCAACGCCTGTCAAATTTGCTGAGTTGCCCTCCCCTGATGGCGTAACCACCCTGCAATCATATTTCCATGGCACCTGGTGGCTGTCCGTGTAAGGAAACGGCTGTGGGGTATCATCATTACAGGAGCCACCGACCTCTACATGTGAGTCGGTAGCATCGTTGGCGGTCTCTGTACGAAAGGTTGAAGCGAACTCATGGGTGGAGCCGACACGAATGGCTGAGGTCTTATCCTTGGCGGGGCTGGAATGAAGGGTTGTATGTACTCCTCTATCACCATGTCAACCTCCTTTTCCTTACCCTCCACATAAATCTCAATTTCCCCATCATCCATCAGGCTCTGAACTTTCTCCCTAAAACTGCAGCATTCTTGAATTCCATGCCCCAAACCATGATAAGGGCATACTTCATCCAAGTCTCCTTCCCAAACTCTCCTTGGGCTATCATTTCTGTTTTCACCAAAACCTTCTATACAGTGGCCATTGGAGTAACCACTTCCGAGACTTGGCTCTTGACTGTTTCGGATTTACCCACCATATTCACTTGATTCCCGCCATGATTAGGCAATGGGTTCGCTGGAGTTGCATTTGCAAAGCTCAACCTTCCTGATCTTATTAATTCTTGTATTGCATGCTATAACCTCCAACAATTCTCAGTTGAGTGCCCTTCAGTCCCTGAGTGGTAATCGTAGTGAGCATTGCGATCATACCATACTGCTGGATTTGCCATGGGCTTTGAAAATGGCAGCCTTTGCAACAAATTTTGCTGTAGCAATTGTGGAAGAAGCTCAATATAAGTATACGGGATCGGGTCAATAGGGATTCTCCCATATGCTGGGTCCTTGCCTCCTGCCCAATTTGCCGGATCTTTCAGTTGAATTGTGAGAGGCGCACCGAGGCACTGATTTTGCGGCTTTGGTTGAAAAGGCGTTCCCCCAACAGCACTGACATCCCCGAGAGGTTTGCCTGATACTGATGATAATATCCTCGAGGCCTATAATTATACCCATAGTTCCTCGGATAATATTGTTGTCCCTGATTCCTAGGTCTAAAGTTTGTCTCTCCCACTGAATGCACTTCCCCTTCCTTCTTCTTCTGGCCCTTCTTAGTATGATCACTCACATCATCCAAGTATCCCATTTTCATTTCAGCTTCCATGGCTTCTCCCGTCACAATTAAGCTGGAATATGACTCTATCATCTTTGGAAGCAGTGCCTTGAAGTACTCTTTGGGTAGAGTTCTTAGAAATAGGGAATTCACTTCCTTTTCAGGGAGTCCGGGTACCATCAACGCCACTTCTCTAAAACGCTGTCCATAAGCCGTCAATGATTCGTCGGGCCTTCTTGACATATTTGTCAGAGTATCTCTAGTGGGTGCCAGATCCATTAAATACTTGAAATGCGCCAAGAAAGTCTTTGTCATGTCACTCCAGCTCTGAATACTCCTCGGATCCAGTTGGTTATACCAAGTAATTGCTGACCCCGTCAAGCTGAACATGAAGCTGTACATCAGGAACTTATCATCAGTTGAAAAAGGTGCCATCTTATTCTGGAAACTGAGTATATGATCCCGGGGTTCTTTGTGCCATCATACTTCTCACACTCTGGCATTTTAAATTTTGGAGGAATGATCACTCCTTTGGCCACGCCGGTGCTTGTAATACTAGGAATCTCGAAATCTTGAACCCCATCCACGCTTCTCAACCTGTCCTCAATCCTTCCTTCAATCTTCTGCCAGAACTTCTCATCTTCTACCCCTTTCCTCAGACTTTCTTCTCCTGTTAGATTAATGGGCTTGGTTGCGGCAATCCCTGGCGGGTACAAATGAGAGTAGTCCTACTGTGATGACACCCCAATATAGGATTTTGGGGGAGGAGGATTGTAGGTCCCAGTTGGCATCCCGAACGGTGATGGGAAGGCAAACCGAAATCCACTAGACATTGGAGCGTCGGAGACAACTGGCCTAGCTGCCACTCATGATGATGGTGGGAAGACAAACAACATACCGCTAGACGCCGGAGGATCAGACACCACAGGCCTAGTTGTTGTTCCCATAGGTGGTGGGAATATGAACGGTGTTCCGCCAAATGCAAAAGGATTGGTATTTTCAGTTTCGACTTAGGTCATTCCTGCACTCGCTACCGGCATCCCTCCAGTCGAATCCTCCACATTCTGGGTACTCCCCTCCACACCTTTTCCTTTCATCAATTGCATTAACATGCCCTTCATATGCTCCATTTGAGCATTTATAGCCTCTTCTCGGCGCTTCGCCTCTTCGTCCCGGCGAGCTATCTCATCTTTTAACCGCTGAATTTTTGCAGCTTGATCGTCCATCTTTCTGGTACTGGACCTAGTATTATACTGCCGAATTCGTTGATATTGCTTCTTTGGTCATGCTATCTTGATACCTTTATTATTAGAAGACCCACGAATTAGAGATATTACTAGAAAAATATATTTTACATTTTTTACAATGCCATAGGAAAATGAAACGCACAAAACAACCCAGAATCTTCCATCGAAGTTTTATGAATTTCACATCCCACATCTGAATTTTAACTGCCCCAAACTAGTGCCCAGCTAAAATCCTTCATTTGTTGGCGTGCGTGAGCATGCATGATGAATGCATGATGAATGCCATGTAAGAATGCTCACAAACTCTTGGAAAGACAACTTAGAAGATCTTCCGGAATCCTCCAGCAAGATCTTGTAAACTGTCTGTCCCACATCCAAATTTCAATTACCACCATCCAATATCTAATTGAAATTCTTCCTTTGTGTAATGAATGCAAATCATAAAGATCCATCCCGTAGCATTTTAGGGATAAAAGCAAAGACATTTGATTAATAACATGTTTTTTAAGGAGTCTGTATACATCCATTCATAAAAGGGTTTAGTACATCTTTTCTAATCATCCTGCCAACATATCAAACCATGATTATAAAGCTGGATAATCAGCCTATATTGTCTTGCGGCATCCTCCAGGAACTTAGCAAGCTCTCGTCCACAGCGATCGAAAGGCATCACAGCAGGTCGAAGCCACTCCGCCCTTGCTTCCAGTAGTTCGGCTTGCCCAATCATCATACCCACATCCTTAAGAAGCTTTTCCATATCATCCAATTTTGCCAAGCACTTCTCTTTCCAAAATGTGCATCTACCGCCATTCCCTTCCTTCAAAACCTCATACTTTTGATAAATATAATTGTAAGTTGCCCTGAGCTCAGCCAAATCTTCCAATGCCTTGACGCGCTCGTTTGTGTTGATTCCATTTGCTTCGTTAAAGATCTTCAACTCATTCTCAACCCCTTGCAACTTTTCCTACAACTGGGTCCCCTTCAATACCGCATCAGCTTTTTCCAAGCGAAGTCTGATATTCTGCTCTGTCAACTCTGCAATTTGTTGGAGATACTTCGCTTCCCGATCCCCTGCTTCTTTCTTTTGTTTCTTCATCTCCCATTCATGGTCTTGGCGCAGGAGTTCTACTGCTTCCCTGTTAGCTTTCGTTTATAGCCTTAACTCTTCCTTTGCCCTTTTCCAAGACAAGTCTCTGCTCTTGGACACCTTGAAGGTATTCTTGTGCTTTTCTTGATCCAGTTCCAACTCATCCTTGCCGGTCTAAACCTTTTCTTGCAAACTTTCCACTTCTTGCTGCTTTATGCCAACTTGGTTTTCGGCTACCCTGACTTTTTCTTTGTACATTTCTCTTTCTCCCACTACTCATGCTTTCTCCTGGATCAATTTTTGCTTCTCAACCTCCATTTTCTTTATCACAACTCCTTCTCTCAACCTCTTCACCTCGAGGGCTAATGAGAGCACAATATCCTTACCATCGGGCCCTGTGGGATAATTCGGGTCTCTTTTGGGAGGTAGGACCAAATTTTTACTCTTAGCTTCTGCCACTCTGAGTACTTAGGTTTCGCCTTGTCTGTGAATATTCCCTTGCCTATAAAGTGAGCCAATTCATACTTCTAAACCAATTCCTTTGCTCTAAGCTTATCCTTAGCTGTCTTGAACTCAAAATCAATACTGTCAAGCTCGTGAGTGAGGGGAACATACTGTGCAGACCCGAGCTGCCTCCGCACCATTAGAGGCCAATAACTAGTGGCACCGGTGAGACCTACTAGGGGAAGCCACGGTTCTTCATTACTCAAATACCGTGCCTCATGCTGCTCCATAAATCGAGCCTTCCAGTCCCAACCCTGCGATGTCAGAACCCGAAACCGTTCAACCCACTGATTGACTGTCTTCTTTGGTGGCCAGTTGCTATTTTGATATGCTTGAATTGGTCTTTTGCAAGTGTCTTCATGGCAGAGTGGATAACCCTTCACATTTCCAAAATGACATCTAAACCATAAAATCAGCAATTGGGCAGATCCTCTAAAGCGACCTTCGCCTTTTCTTCTATAATGGTGTAAAGAAAGCATGGTTTCTGCCACTATTGTGCTTGATGGGTCACCTCCGTGAGTCACTTGCTCAAATAAATCAATGGTTGCCCCATTCACATGCCCGAGTTCCATAGGAAACAATACCAAACCATATATGAGCAAGGCGAAGACCTTCAAACCCTTGTCTTCGTGTAGACTTCCTTTTGCAATCTCTATAAGGGGCATGGCTGCCATCCTTCTTCCTTCCATTTGTGCTCTTCCCCTAGTTATCTCCACTTTTTCACCGAGGACCTTTGCCAAATTACCATCCCAAGTCGAATCCTTAGTTGGCTAATACACCTTCCCATCCGGTTCCAGGCCAATTTGCAGCATATCCCTATATTCCTCTACAGTCGGAGTCATCTCCACTTCATTGAACATAAAACATCGGTGTGAGATGTCCCAGAATAGATGGCCGCCTTTATGAGATTCTCGTCGACTTCCACATTCAACAAATCCTCGATATGACCATACAAGCTCTCGAACCTAGCTTTCCAACTACTAGACATCTGCCCCCAAATCTGTCTGAGCTCAGTCAAATTGTTGTACTACTACAGTGACAGACTGACCGCTTCTGGTACTACCGGCACAAACCCTTTTGCGAAGCAATCCCCTATCTTTTTTTGCTCTGCCACAAAGAACTTCTTGATGTGCTCATGTACTTCCCACGGAAACTGCCCTTCTCCGACGGAATCTCCCCATGTATTCTTATCCAAACGTTTTCCTTTCATCTTGAGAATGCTACGGAATGGATCCCTATATGCAATGCGAAAAAGGAAATGCGGAAAGAGGAAAGTGACAAAACAAGGCAAAAGAAACAAGTTAGTAAAGCCATAAAGAACATAATCTCGAACTTGCGGTAAATAAATGAAAAGTGGGCCCCACTTATTGTAGCATTGTTTTAAAACCAAGAAATTGGGCAGAAATAGCCCTGGGGCATGTGGTCTCCTAACATGAATAATGTCATTATTCACTCTACAGTCTGATCTTAACAGTCAGTGAAAAGTAAAAGGTTGGAAATGTCCCTTCTGTGTGTCCTATCACACTCATCCTTACGAGTTTGGCTTTATACAGGCTAGCTTTCTCACTTCTATATGCTGGGTTTTGGTTAGACTTCTAAAAGGTTCCCGAATTGTCCTTACTGTCGCCCACTCCAGGCTAGTAAGGCCCCCAATTCTCACCCATTATAGGCTCATTGAAAAGGGTTCAATTCGAGTGGAGGCATTTCACATAACCCATACGGGGATCTTAGTTGACCCCACGAAGGTTAGCTAATCTGCCCCCCGAGCTAAATCTCAAAATCAATTTGCCATTAATACAAACCCACTTGAATAAACTCAATTTTCACTAAAAATTCAATTTTTAGCCTAAATCCCAATTTCCATGCTTAATTAGCAAAGAAAAACCACTACTTTAAACTATAAATCAAATCTTTAAGCAATATCATCACATTAATCACAAAATTAGCACATTGAAAATCAAAATGACCATGTAACATCACCACCATGTAACCACTTGTAGACACCCATTTTTGTCATGTATCCTTCAATTTAAATCAGTTTGTTTCTTATTTGGCATTAGGGTCTCCCAGGGGCATTTCGGTCATTTTTACACTAAGGGCATTTTGGTCATTAACATAGTCAGAGGGCGTTTTGGTCATTTTGGGCATTTTAGTGGGATAACAAGAGTTTCTTTAATGTTTAACATGTTTCTTCTACATTTCAAAATCAAAATCCAAAAAGATATTTTGTTTCTATTTCGTTCACCGTAAGTTGCATTTCGTTGACCATAAGTTGCATGGTATTTTTGTTTACTTTTGATTAAGTCACATTCTCATGTCTTATTATCACATTAGCCTTTTACTTTAGCATATGAAGTCATTTTAGAGTCCTTTCGTTTTAGGGTGAAGTCATTTTAGAGGAATTGTTCAACTTGATTTGTACTAGTTATTAATTAGATATGTCTTTGCATGGCATACATAGGACATTAAAATCATTTCACTAATAATAGGGAGTGCATAATGGGAACTTTGTTTTTTATTTATTGCCACTTCCAAGATCAAAAAGAGAAAAAAGGATTCCATTTACACTTTGCAGTTTATCAAGTACAAAACATTTGCATTTTTCTTTTCCTTTCTTAATCACAAAAAATACAAAAAATAATAGTCATTTACATTTTCACTAGATTCGATTGCATAGCATAGTAACATAGTCATTTAAAGAAAATGGGACATAGGGATTACAGGTGGGTCTTGCATTCATTTTTCTCATTCCTAGTTTAACTTGGTCATATGGTCATTCTTTTGACCCCAACTTCCTTTCCCCAACCAGAACCAGGTTCAACACCAGTTGCAAAATAATCCATGGCCCATTCTATCACAGTGGGATTCATCAGCTCCTCAAAATTAATGTTAAGGGGAACCTACATCCTGCAAACAACATACATTTCATTTTTAGCTCATGTCCATACAACACTCGCTGGGTTTTTCATCTCATCTGTTAGCATTTTAACATAAAAACAATTTAGTCTAGTCATCCAATTTCAGCATAGTATTTTGAGTTCATTGTCTTAATTCATTTCAGATTCATCATCAGCATTTCAAATTTAGCATGACATGAATTCATGACATTTCATTGGGAGAATAGACACATAGTAGCATTGGCAGGCATTGTAATTCAGCAACATGGCATTGGATACATGCATTGGGATTCATTTATTTATTCCTTGAATTTCATTTTTAAGCATAAAACATGCATTTTCTGCATTGCACATTCATATTCCAGTCATTGCTTAGCATCTACCATCTTAGTCCATCAACAAGTCAGCATGGTAAAACACAAATTAGAGAGGATATAGCATAGTTAACAAAACACCATTACACATTATTTTCATCCATCTTAGACTTATATAGCATGCATTACATTAACTTTAGTAACCAGGTAGTGTGGCAGGGTCAATGGCAACAATCAAGCAAGTTCAAATGTCAAATACAGTTTGAAAATAAGAGCATTAAGACAAGTAGAGGATTCCAACAGCCACGTTTCTCATGCAAAAGTCAGCAGAAGATCATCAGCATTTCATCATTAATCTAGAGCAGTTGCGAGTGAGACTACCAATACACAATCCAGGGGATTAAAGTGACCATTCTCTCTGAACCTCTCTCTCCACCCACTCAAGAAACAAAAAAACAGAATCAAACTCTCACCCTCTCATACACGGGACTCTATTATCCACACCCCACACACACAAACCAAAGAACACACACAAACCAAAACAGAAAAATACAAAAAAAAAGAAAGAAAAGAGGCTTACCCTCCAAGTAGAGCGTAGGACATTGTTGAGCTTGTTTCTTCCAAGGGTTTGCATCTTCGAGACGTGTTCATTTGTTTTGGCGTTGGGATTAAGAAAGGGAGGAAGCTTAAGGTTTATGAACGAGAGAAAACAAAAAGAGGGCGACAGGGTTTCTGTTTTGGGATTTCAAAGAAGAGGGAAGTGGCTTGGTACCCATTGCCGGGATTCGGGCTTGTCAACGGTGGGGGAGACAAGTCGCAGCAGTGAAGGCAGAAGACGAGACGCGGCGGCGCTGCAAGGGAGGAGAGGGCCGCGCGGCTCAATGAAGAAGAAGGAGGATTCGGGCTAGGCTAGTTTGTGAGGGTTTGGAGCAGTTTCAGTGCGAAGGAAAGGCGGGATCTGAAATTGGGATGAGAGAATGAGCGGATCGGCATAGTTCAGGGGCCATCGGATCTAGCTTCCGACTCCAGCACAACGGCATCCACCGCGGAGGTACATGGTCTTAAGGAGAGCGGCGCGGGGAAGAAGAAGTGAAGTTGAAGATGGAGCTAGGGTTTCTGGCATTTATACCAACCCTAATAGCCCGACCCGACTGAGCCTCAAACCGACCCGGTCCGCTAAGCTTCATTCAAATTGGGTAAGGGCTTCTTAATATATTTTCTGACTTGGGCTTTAAATTTACTTGGGCATCTTTTATCTTTATGTATTTGGGTCTCAATTGTTATTTGGCTTGCAAATTAGTTTTAGACTTATACTTAGTAATTGGGATTTAAGTTGGATTCGCTAAATATGTTTAGGATTTATCTTTCATAATTTGCTAGAATTAATTTAAAAATGGTGAAGGATTAGTCTAATTTTTTAGTTTTTAATTTCATAATTAACAAAGTTCAGTTCAATAGTTAGACTGATTTAGATCATTTGCATTCACGTTTAAATTTTCATGAATTGTTGCAAGATATAGATACTCATGAGACTTAAATTAGTTTGATCCCTGATTTAGGATTCCATTTACTATTTTATACAAGTTAGTCCCTGATTTAGGATTCTAGTTACTATTTGATTCAATTTGGTCCTTATTTGTCTTGATTTGTGTGATTTCATTCAACTTGGTCCCTAATTTAAGTTGCTATTTATTGTTTGATGCAATTTGGCCCCTGCTTTATTCAATTTGGCCCCTGATTTAGAATATTTATGTTAAAATTGTGCAATTGGGAACTTGATTCATGCCATCCATATTCAGTTTATGCTCATTTCTCCCTGAACTTTGCTGATCTTTTACTTGATGTGCAGGAAAGTCCCCAGTTTGTTCAATTTGGCCCTGAAGCTTTAAATTTCTTTAAATTTTGTTCTTTGTTAGTTTAATTTCAATTTGATTAAGCCATAGTTTGTAATAATCTAGTAACCTAGAGTAGACTTAAAGTAGAGTTAATTGCATGCATATCATATTTATTTGTATGTTTAAACTGTTTGCATTACACGCCACTATTATATGTTCCAATTTATAAAGTATTGTTTTTTACTATGACGGGCAAATCCCGGGTAAAGATGCATGAGCACAACCTCACGGGATTTTGCTCCGAGATCGAACAACCTTTACGAATATCCCCGGGGGGCCGGACTAGGTTCGTAATGGTTGACTCGAGTAAACCACACTTTATCGATCAAATGATTAAAATGAACCAGTTCATGCATCATCTGCATTCATTTTCCTTACCTTTTAAGTATAACTAAGAAAATACAAAAAGATCATTTTCCTCCAAAAAACAATTTTCAAAAAAGTCAGTGTTCTCTTATTCGATTTTCAAAATTAAAAATTAGTAAATCAAGAGATTTCAAGGTAAGCATTTTCAAATAGAACCCTTTTTTAAACCCAAAAGGAGATTTTGGAAAATAAAGGTTTGGATAATTCCGGAAGAAGGTTCTGGGAAATAAAGAAATCCGAAAGAAGATTTTGGAAATTAATAAAATTGGTAAGTTTTTTTTTCAGAGAAATCGAATGGTAAAAGGTTTTGTCCAGTCATTTTCAAAATTTTCTTTTCGAAGAGAAAAGGATAAACAAGAAAGCAAACAGTGAAAGAGAATCGTGATTGGATTAATCGACAGTGTTCGATTATATTCTTCGAATTCTCGACATCGTTTTCAAAAATGGTTTTATTTTCTTTTTATAACCCTTTTAATAATCAGGATTAGGATTTAAAAGCAACCTTTAGTATTAACCCATTAGACTTAGTTTAGACTAGAGGTACCGTCGTTTGACGGGCGTCTCGGGGGTGCTAATCCTTCCCCGAGCGTAACCGACTCCCGAAACCATAGACTCTGGTTAAACAGACTGTATTAGGTTTAATATTACCTTCGCCAAGCTTAAGTTAATATTAGACTTAATAATCAGATAGGTGGCTAATCACACCTAGGCAAAAAAGATTAGTGGCGACTCCTTCTTACCAATGTCGTCTCGGCAGGGTTCCCCGGACCCGAACGTTTCGACAGCTTGGCGACTCCACTGGGGACAGTTTTAGAGAGTCAGGCCTCACTTTGTTTAAACAAGATCTAGGGTTAATAATAAAATGGTTGCTTTGTTTTGTTTGTTTTGATGTTTATTGCTTTTATGCTTTGATATTTCTGCTATTTTCACTCATATCTTGTTGTTTTCTTTGTTTCTTATTGTGGTTAGTTACTATGCCTTTCAGGTGTAGTTTTAGGGTACTGGTAAGCCGTTCCTTCACACACTTCACGTTCACTTTGCATTCTTGCATGAGATTGCCTCAGACTCGGGCATACCTTTAGTTCTAGGAGGTATAATAGCAAGCCTTCGTGGGACTCGTATGTCCCCGTGCAGGTTGTGCGAAAAACCTCCACCCAAGGAAATTCTACTAGCCCAGTGATGGATACTAGTGGGTTGAATTGGGAACCTTTAGGTGAAGTTTCACCCGGCATATAGTGGAGCGGCTTCCCGCCTAGGTAGAGCCAAACCCGTGAGGAGGAGTGTATGAGGTACACATAAGGAACATCTCTTACCCTTACCTCTCGTTTTTCAAAAACGAAGGACCGTAGAGAGAGTAAATTATTTTACTTTCGGTAAATGGACCAACCTGCCCCAGAGAACTCACAGCCCGAGTGTTTTTCAACGAAAATATTTTGATCGATAAAAGAAGGGGCAAGATTTTCTTTTTGATTCTTAGCTACTTGTTCATATTTGATTTCAGTTACTGACTACTCTTTGTTTTTGTTTCAGGCTCAGACGTACCTGCATAACTCTTCTGTTTTGCAGGTTGCATTGTGCATCCCCATGCATTTCACATCTTTAAAAGCATAATTGATCATGTGTGCTCATGCATCTGCTCATCAACATAGTTTGCCATGTCATGCATCTTTTCTATGTATCCATCAGCAAAAGACTTTGAATACCACGTCATTTGCATTTTACTTCAATTCTCAGTTATTCATTCATGCTTTATCATTATGCTTAGTTATCAACCGTTTTTGTTCTGTCTCTCTTTCCATTTTGCAGTTGCATATGAATGACCTTTCTATTTTGTAGGTTCCATCCTAGAAAATCATGACATCATTTTTGTACATCCATATATTCTATAATTGACCAGGCATATTCATTTGTTTGTTTATTGACATAGAGTGCCATGTCATGTTGCATCTATGTACGCATTTTTATGATTTGATAAGTTATCATCATATCCATTGATAAATGTCATACATCCTTCATGCATTGTCCATGTCTCCATATATATATGTGCATACATCCATCATGCGATCCATTCCTTTGTATATATGTTCATACATTCACCATGCATTATTCATTCATTACTACATGCATCTATCTCGCATTATCCTTATCTTTTGTAAATAGATACATTTCGTGCATATAGGCAATACATTTCTCGTAGATATTACTGGTTTTCTATCTGTTGGAATTTAACGTCATCAGGGGAACATTTTTGGAAGCATCAAGTGCAGCATTGAGGCTCAATCAGTGAGCAAGGTCGATGAAATTTTCTTCTCAGATACATTGTCAAAATCAGGTCGAGCCAGTGAAGTCGCCCTCGGCTCAGAAAAGTAGCCATTCAATAGAGAACTCTGTGATCTCGTGGAAACGTTGTCAATCCCAAATCAGTGACAATAGGGGACGGAAACCCGCCATAAGAAGGGAATTTCTGAAACTGATGAACTCTTTTCTCACGTGCATAGCATCTGCATAGATTTTTGTCATTTGTATCTCCTCATGCTTGTAATTGTTAGAATTGTCGCACTTTTGACTTGAATACTTGTTGAATTAGGTGATCACCACTATGAGATAGTTATGAGAAGCACTTTATAATTTTCACTTGGGGAATGAGCAAAGAATGTCTGATTTATAAAAGGTTTGAGAAAAAAACAAAACAAGATTTTCTTGAATAAACAATTGTGTTTTGAACAAAAAGGATAAGATGAGATCAAAACTGGAACGTTTTTAAAGAGGATAACATGATTACCCGGTTTATGTCAACACTGCTCAGAACCCCAAATTTCATTGATCCTAAAAGAGCCCATTCTTTTACTTGGAAGCCAATTTGAAATCTGAGACATATTGAGATCTTTCCATCCCTATGGCAAAATTACTTTCAGAAACTAAATTACTGGCAAGCCTTGGGAAGACTGGTTCAAAAATCGAATAAGCCAACTTGCATAACACCTTTCAAACCACTTCAAGTGTCGAGACACCTCTTTCGCCCTTATGTTTAGTGGGAAGCAACACTCAACGTAGTAATAACATGCTCATCTTCATCAATAAAAAGGCTCGACAAGACAATGAGGCAGAAGACTTCAATCATCAAATTCCCATCAAAGAAAAAGAAAAAACTGGGCCTAAAAAGAAAGAGGTCGCAAAAGGAGAATAAAAAGAATTGCAGCGTCATGTGCTTGCACGGTTTTTCAGGATGGTAAAAAAAACATGACATGTTTTTCAAGAAAATCGTTTTTCAAGAAAAGGTTTTCAAAGGGTTTTGGGTTTTCTAAGGGTCACCTTTCACCAAAATATCCAGATCTGAAATGATAAATGGCATTCTTTCTTATTCATTCACTTGCAGAAAATTATCCATTGTTGTCCCCTTTGAGCCTTATGAGTTTTCTTTCGATTCAACCCTGATCAAGGATCACCCTCCACATCAGGGGCAAAGCTGAAGAAGGATCGACCTCAAAAGAACGGGTCCGCAGTCAAAGTTAAAAGTGGGGCATTCCAGCATTAATGAGTTCAGTTCATAAGGAAGCATTCAGTTCACTTCATCAAATAATTCAAATCGAAGTTCAAATCAAAAGTGAATCAAAAGCAAAAACGAAGAAGCTGAAAGCTGAAAAATGGAAGATCAAGTTCGGTAGCTCTTCACACAAACAAGAAAGTGATCCTTAGATCAAGCACCCACAAACACATTTTGAGCCTTTATGTCCATTCTTTGGTAACCCAGAACCCTAGCCTTCATTACGTGCCTAATAAAGTCCATCTTTGATCAAGTCAGGACATTAAAGGTGAAGGGATTGTTCCTAAAATAGAAATTGTTTTCGGAAAAGAAAAAATGTTTTTCTCAAAAAGGTTTTTAGAGAAAATTGGTTTCAAAAGTTTTTTTCAAAAGCGGGTGCATGGTGGAGCAATTAATCAAAAATAAAAAAAAATGATGAAAAGAGAAGATAAAGCTCTAGGGTGAAAACCCGAGAAAGGGCAGTCTAGAGCAAAGATGGGAATTCCTGGGGCCTCCAAATCGTTAGAGAAAACTTGACTTCTTTCGCAGTAATAAGCATTGACTCGAGAGTGGACAATGTCATCAAGCATTTCAGCCTCGTCAAGTGGAGGCAACACACCAAAATAAATCTTTTCGACAATTGCCAGTCAATCCTTTCGAACCATACTTCTTTCAATACCCAGTGTTGATATAAATCATTTTGAGACAAGTAACAATTTGAGAATGTTTTGAAAATATGTTTTGTAAAAGGTTTGCATTCCATTTGTGAGCCCAAGAAGAGGGACAAGGCAAGGATATCCGACGGGAAAATTTTCTAAGTGGTGGTCACCAAATCTTTTGAGAAAGTCTTCTTCTAGTAGGACTACATGTATATGGGGCATTTTTAGCAAAATCATAACATGTTTTCTGGGGCAAAAGGGCAATGTCTTGTGGGATCATTTAAAATCATGTCATGATTCAAGAGAATTCAACTATATGATGAGAATTTTTGATTTATGAATTAAATTAGGTTACAGGGAGTTGGCAAGGAAAATGGTACCAAGATTGGGGCAAAGGAGTCAGCTAAAAGCTTATCAAAGAGACATTTGGGCTACACAAGGGAAGTCAATATCATATTATTCTCCTTAGTCAACTCATTCTTTACTCTGCATACATGTGCATTCTTGCACACATGCACACACTAGAACATTTCATCTTCATCCATAGCAGGAATGCAAGCTAAGGAGTCAGAGCAGAAGAGGAAACTCAGAGTCATCCAACAGAAGTCATTTAGGGCATGTCAGGAAATAGAAGAATTCAGAACCATTGGGAAGGAAGCCGCAAAGAAGAAGGAAGTTAAGATCCTAACAGTGGAAGACACCAGAAACCACAGCTTTGTAGACACAAGTCAGACAAGTGGGGGCAGAAAAGAGGTCAAAAGGTCACAAAAGAGAGTTCAAGAAATAAGGAGGCAAGAAAGAGAGGAGTCGAGAAGAGGAAAGAGATAAAGCCGAGAAAGGTTGAAGGAGGTAGATCCAAGAAGAAGGAAGACCCATTCAAACAGAGAAGAAGAAGCCAAAAGAAGTTCAATAGGAATTCATCAGAAGATGATGATGATAGCTCAAAGTTCAAAAGATCAATCTCCATCTTTTAAAAGATGCTAGCTAATCAAAGGTAATTTTCTCAGAAGATTCAATTAGGGCAAGAGCTCATATAATGACAAAGAGTTAGCAGATCAGGGGCAAAGGTATTAAGATGAGTAAGGGGAGATCAATAACAGTCAATGAGAAGGAATGCTAGAGAAGAGAAAGGCAAACAGATTTGTATGAGGTCGATCGGAGGACGATCTTTTCAAAATAGACCAGCAATAGATTTTTCTCTCAGGAAGTAACCCTCAAAGGATAATCAACGATGATCCGGAAGATGGTTTTCTAACAGAATTTTAGAAGTACACCGAAGACGGTTTGCTAGAAAGACTTTTCAAAAATGGATTGGAAGACAATCTCATCAAGAAGTGATCGGAAGACGGTTTGCTAGAAAGAATTTGCAGAAGATGATTGGAAGACAATCTCGTCAAGAAGTAAACCGGAAGACGGTTTGCTAGAAAGAATTTTCAAAAGTTGATTGGAAGACAATCTCATTTAAGGAATACACCGGAAGACGGTTTGCTAGAAAAAATTTTCAAAAGTTGATTGGAAGACAATCTCATTAAAGAATACATCGGAAGACGGTTTGTTAAGAAGAATTTTCACAGAGTAAACTGGAAGACAATCTCATTAAGGAATATACCGGAAGACGGTTTGTCAGAAAGAATTTTCAAATGTTGAATTGGAAGGCGATCTTATCAAGAAGTACACCAGAAGATGGTTTCTGAACAATTTTCAGAAGTTGATCGGAAGACGATCTTGTCAAGAACTACGCTAGAAGATAGCTTCTAAAAAATTTTCAGAAGTTGATCGGAAGACGATCTTGTTAAAAAGCACACCAGAAGATAGTTCCTCGAAAAGGTTTCAGAAGTTGATTGGAAGACGATCTTGTTAAGAGAAGCACCAGAAGACGGCTATTTAGAAATAAATTTTCAGAAGTCAATCAGAAGAAGGTTTATCAGATTTAGATATCGAGAAGCCAATGGGAAGACGATTTTTCAGGAAGATTTTTAGTATTAGAAATTGATTGAAAGACAATCTCCTCAAATGTGTTGGAAGACGACTTTTCTCAAATGAAATTCCTCAAAGGGATCTTTTCAAAGAGTTTCAAAAGATGATTTTTTAAGATTGAATTGGAAGACAGTTCAAAGGATAAGCGGAAGACGGTCCTTTTTAAGAATGAATTGGGAGACAGTTCAAAGGATAAGCTGAAGACGGTCTTTTTAAGATTGAATTGGAAGACAGTTCAAAGAAGTTGATCGGGAGACGATCCATTTCGAAGTAAAAAGAAAAGCAAACGTTTGACTCGGCAATAGGAGCAGGTGTCTACTTCTTTGCGCACTTCCTAACTCCCAAAAAGTATGCAAACTATTTCTTTGCACACTTCTCGATAGTTAGCAAGCGCACAAAGAGGGATAGCTGTAGACACCCATTTTTGTCTTGTATCCTTCAATTAAATCAGTTTGTTTCTTATTTGGCATTAGGGTCTCCCAGAGGCATTTCAGTCATTTTTACACTAAGGGCATTTTGGTCATTAACATAATCAGAGGGCGTTTGGTCATTTTGGGCATTTTAGTGGGATAACAGGAGTTTCTTTAATGTTTAACATGTTTCTTCTACATTTAAAAATCAAAACCCAAAAAGATATTTTGTCTCTATTTCATTGACCGTAAGTTGCATTTCGTTGACCGTAAATTGCATGGTATTTTTGTTTACTTTTGATTAAGTCACATTCTCATGTCTTATTATCACATTAGCCTTTAACTTTAGCATATGAAGTCATTTTAGAGTCCTTTCGTTTTAGGGTGAAGTCATTTTAGAGGAATTGCTCAACTTGATTTGTACTAGTTATTAATTAGATATGTCTTTGCATGGCATACCTAGGACATTAAAATCATTTCACTAATAATAGGGAGTTCATAATGGGAACTTTGTTTTTTATTTACTGCCACTTCCAAGATCAAAAAGAGAAAAAAGGATACCATTTACACTTTGCAGTTTATCAAGTACAAAACATTTGCATTTTTCTTTTCCTTTCTTAATCACAAAAAATAATAGTCATTTACATTTTCACTAGATTCGATTGCATAGCATAGTAACATAGTCATTTACAGAAAATGGGACATAGGGATTACAGGTGGGTCTTGCATTCATTTTTCTCATTCCTAGTTTAACTTGGTCATATGGTCATTCTTTTGACCCCAACTTCCTTTCCCCAACCAGAACCAGGTTCAACACTAGTTGCAAATAATCCATGGCCCATTTATCACAGTGGGATTCATCAGCTCCTCAAAATTTGCTCAAAATTAATGTTAAGGGGAACCTACATCCTGCAAACAACATACATTTCATTTTTAGCTCATGTCCATACAACACTCTCTGGGTTTTTCATCTCATCTGTTAGCATTTTAACATTAAAACAGTTTAGTCTAGTCATCCAATTTCAGCATAGTATTTTGAGTTCATTGTCTTAATTCATTTCAGATTCATCATCAGCATTTCAAATTTAGCATGACATAAATTCATGACATTTCATTGGGAGAATAGACACAGTACCATTGGCAGGCATTGTATTTCAGCAACATGACATTAGATACATGCATTGGGATTCATTTCTTTATTCCTTGAATTTCATTTTTAAGCATAAAACATGCATTTTCTGCATTGCACATTCATATTCCAGTCATTGCTTAGCATCTACCATCTTAGTCCATCAACAAGTCAGAATGGTAAAACACAAATTAGAGAGGATATAGCATAGTTAACAAAGCACCATTACACATTATTTTCATCCATCTTAGACTTATATAGCATGCATTACATTAACTTTAGTAACCAGGTAGTGTGGCAGGGTCAATGGCAACAATCAAGCAAGTTCAAATGTCAAATACAGTTTGAAAATAAGAGCATTAAGACAAGCAGAGGATTCCAACAGCCACGTTTCTCATGTAAAAGTCAGCAGAAGATCATCAGCATTTCATCATTAATCTAGAGCAGTTGCGAGTGAGACTACCAATACACAATCCAGGGGATTAAAGTGATCAAGAGTAACATATTTCCCAGTCAGTTACAAAGGGAGGAAAGTTTACCTGGAAAAGGGGATGACTCATCTCCCTGGCCAGCCCACCATTTCATTGGATCCTATCCCCTCCCACCTGCTCACAAAGAAACAAAAAGTTGTTAGAGTAAAAAAAGGGATAAGAAGGAATTATACAGAGAATCGGCTATGGGGAGAGACACGGAATTCAGACTCCCATTCTCTCTCTCATTACTACATACAGATTCCACACACTGCAAAAAGGATTCCCTCTCTCACTCAACAGCAAAAAAACACCCTCTCAACTCTCTCACTACACAGCTCACCTCACCCATCCCTCATCTCCCACCTGACCATTCTCTCTGAACCTCTCTCTCCGCCCACTCAAGAAACAAAAAACAGAATCAAACTCTCACCCTCTCATACATGGGACTCTATCATCCACACCCCACACACACAAACCAAAGAACACACACAAACCAAAACAGAAAAATAAAAAAAAAGAAAGAAAAGAGGCTTACCCTCCAAGTAGAGCGTAGGACATTGTTGAGCTTGTTTCTTCCAAGGGTTTGCATCTTCGAGACGTGTTCATTTGTTTTAGCGTTGGGATTAAGAAAGGGAGGAAGCTTAAGGTTTAGGAACAAGAGAAAACAAAAAGAGGGCGACAGGCTTTCTGTTTTGGGATTTCGAAGAAGAGGGAAGTTGCTTGGTACCCATTGCCGGGATTCGGGCTTGTTAACGGTGGGGGGGACAAGTCGCAGCAGTGAAGGCAGAAGACGAGACGCGGCGGCGCTGCAAGGGAGGAGAGGGCCGCACGGCTCAATGAAGAAGAAGGAGGCTTCAGGCTAGGCTAGTTTGTGAGGGTTTGGAGCGGTTTCAGTGCGAAGGAAAGGCGGGATCTGAAATTGGGATGAGAGAAGGAGCGGGTCAGCATAGTTTAGGGGCCATCGGAGCTAGCTTCCGACTCCAGCTCAACGACATCCACCACAGAGGTACATGGGTCTTAAAGGAGAGCGGCGCGGGGAAGAAGAAGTGAAGTTGAAGATGGAGCTAGGGTTTCTGGCATTTATACCAACCCTAATAACCCGACCCGACTGAGCCTCAAACCGACCCGGTCCGCTAAGCTTCATTCAAATTGGGTAAGAGCTTCTTAATATATTCTCTGACTTGGGCTTTAAATTTACTTGGGCATCTTTTATCTTTATGTATTTGGGTCTCAATTGTTATTTGGCTTAGTAATTGGGATTTAAGTTGGATTCGCTAAATATGTTTAGGATTTATCTTTCATAATTTGCTAGAATTAATTTAAAAATGGTGAAGGATTAGTCTAATTTTTTAGTTTTTAATTTCATAATTAACAAAGTTTAGTTCAATAGTTAGACTGATTTAGATCATTTGCATTCACGTTTAAATTTTCATGAATTGTTGCAAGATATAGATACTCATGAGACTTAAATTAGTTTGATCCCTGATTTAGGATTCCATTTACTATGTTATACAAGTTAGTCCCTGATTTAGGATTCTAGTTACTATTTGATTCAATTTGGTCCTTATTTGTCTTGATTTGTGTGATTTCATTCAACTTGGTCCCTAATTTAAGTTGCTATTTATTGTTTGATGCAATTTGGCCCCTGATTTAGAATATTTATGTTAAAATTGTGCAATTGGGTACTTGATTCATGCCATCCATATTCAGTTTGTGCTCTTTGCTCCCTGAACTTTGCTGATCTTTTACTTGATGTGCAGGAAAGTCCCCAGTTTGTTCAATTTGGCCCTGAAGCTTTAAATTTCTTTAAATTTTGTTCTTTGTTAGTTTAATTTCAATTTGATTAAGCCATAGTTTGTAATAATCTAGTAACCTAGAGTAGACTTAAAGTAGAGTTAATTGCATGCATATCATATTTATTTGTTTGTTTAAACTGTTTGCATTACACGCCACTATTATATGTTCTGATTTATAAAGTGTCGTTTTTTACTATGACGGGCAAATCCCGGGTAAAGATGCATGAGCACAACCTCACGGGATTTTGCTCCGAGATCGAACAACCTTTACGAATATCCCCGGGGGGCCGGACTAGGTTCGTAATGGTTGACTCGAGTAAACCACACTTTATCGATCAAATGATTAAAATGAACCAGTTCATGCATCATCTGCATTCATTTTCCTTACCTTTTAAGTATAACTAAGAAAATACAAAAAGATTATTTTCCTCCAAAAAACATTTTTCAAAAAAGTCAGTGTTCTCTTATTCGATTTTCAAAATTAAAAATTTGTAAATCAAGAGATTTCAAGGTAAGCATTTTCAAATAGAACCCTTTTTTAAACCCAAAAGGAGATTTTGGAAAATAAAGGTTTGGATAATTCCAGAAGAAGGTTCTAGGAAATAAAGAAATTCGAAAGAAGATTTTGGAAATTAATAAAATTGGTATGTTTTTTTCAGAAAAAATTGAATGGTAAAAGGTTTTGTCCAGTCATTTTCAAAATTTTCTTTTCGAAGAGAAAAGGATAAACAAGAAAGCAAACAGTGAAAGAGAATCGTGATTGGATTAATCGACAGTGTTCGATTATATTCTTCGAATTCTCGACATCGTTTTCAAAAATGGTTTTATTTTCTTTTTATAACCCTTTTAATAATCAGGATTAGGATTTAAAAGCAACCTTTAGTATTAACCCATTAGACTTAGTTTAGACTAGAGGTACCGTCGTTTGACGGGCGTCTCGGGGGTGCTAATCCTTCCCCGAGCGTAACCGACTCCCGAACCCATAGACTCTGGTTAAGCAGACTGTATTAGGTTTAGTATTACCTTCTCCAAGCTTAGGTTAATATTAGACTTAATAATCAGATAGGTGGCTAATCACACCTAGGCAAAAAAGATTAGTGGCGACTCCTTCTTACCAATGTCGTCTCGGCAGGGTTCCCCGGACCCGAACGTTTCGACACCACTAATTCAACAAAACATAACCTAAAAAACAAAGCCCTAAAATCACATTCTACTCATGCTATAATCACTAAAAATCACAACTTTAACATGGAAACTAAAATATTTGGTCCTTTACACATAAATCAACACCGACATTCATCAAAAATCTTCACCAACATTCATCACCTTAACAAGAAAAAAAGCCATCAAATACCAACTCAAAATCATCAAGCATTAAACAAAGTTATCATCTTGAATATCAAATTGACATTTTTAAGACTAAAGTACCACCCAATATACATGCATATTCATAAATTAATCAAATTTGAATCATTTATATGCATAGATCACCAAATCCAACTTTAAATTGAATTAAGTAGCAAGCAGCGGCACCCAATTGCAGGAATCAATAAGCTGAAGGACTAAATTGAAGGAAAAAAGAAATCTTACCTTTTAAACGGTGTCATTTAGTCCTAAGTCCTCTCCTTTAATCGAGCTCGTCTCTTCTTTTTCACTTTTTCTTCTTCGTTGAGACCCAAATGAAAACCCTAGCTCTCTCCTCTGCCAATTCACGAAGCAGCAGCCTCCATGGCTTTGACGGCTCAATTTCTTCACCCCGATCTTGTCCCGACCTCTGATGAGTTGAAAGCCTCTAGCTTTCAAGGTTTTCAGCGTTGACTAGAGCTTTAGATGCTCAAATCTCGGTGATTCCACCGTTGGAAGTGCCTCAAACTTTGAGGTTTCGTTCCACTCTCATCCCTTTACCAATCTTTCGATTCAATTGTATGTGAGATTGCTTGAATCGAAAAACCCCAAATTTTATTCTTAAGAACCCTAGTTTTCCCTTGAAGAAATTTGAGAGAGAATTCTTTTTTTTTTTCAGAGTAAGTGTGTGTGTATGCTCAAGACGAAAGGGGACTTTTTGTGTGTTTGGTGTTTTTTTGTGAGAGGAAAATCTGTGGTTTTTGTGAGTGTGTGTGTATGCTGGTGGTTCTTGAGAGAGAAACCCAGAATTCTTGATGGAACGGAGAGATGAATGGGTTTTTTTTTAATGTGTGAGTAGTGTGAGGAGAGAGTTTTTTTTAGAATGAAAGGGAGAGATCAAGAGAGCAATCTGAATTTTTTTAATTGAATGAATCCCCCTCTTCTTTTCTTTTTCCCTTGTTCTCTCTGATTCATTGTTTCTTGTGGCTGGTGAAGTTTGGTTGCCAAGTGGATAAGAATCTAGCTACTGGTGAGCTGTCCTGTCATCTCTTTAATTTCTGGCAATTCTTTTTACCTTCGATTTCCCTTTCTTCCGTTAACAGTTTTTGTCTGTTTGCACAGGTCAGAATCGGGATAAGGGAAAGGGGAGACTTGCAGAATCAACATGGAAGGCAAGGTAATTTTTGTTGCCCGTTTGTTTTTACTAATTAACCAAATTGAAGAATTTTGGCTTTTTTTCTCCTGTTGTGTAATCTGCTGGGAAGAAATTTGCTGCTTGAATGTTGATTGGATATCCATAAGCTTGTAAAACCAACCTGATTGAGCCAAAAACAACCCTATTTTTATGGCTATTTTACTATGTTTTTAGACCCATTTATGCTTAAATATATGCTATTTTATTAATATTTGTGTTTTTAGTCTGTAAGTGATATGAAATTGAGAAATTGTTATTTTTCACTACTTTTGGAGCTATTTTGATGACTCTTTACACAGATTTGAGCAAAGCAATTTTGAGCATAGATTTGGAGATTCGAAGTTCGTGTTTGAAGACCATTTGAAGATAATTTGGAGACTTGAAGATTATTGAAGAATTATTTCAAGAGCAAGAATTGAAGATTGTAGCCTTAATTGAAGAAAAGCCATGGAGAAGCCTTCAAGCTTAGGTATTTTTGGATATTTTATATGGGAAAATACTCAGCCCATATAAATCATTAATTGGAATTAAAGTCCCAATTAATGACTCCTATATCCAAGGAAATATCCAAATCCCGTAGATTCCCGATTCTAGTCCTAACAGGATTAGGATTCAGGCGCAGTTTTGGTAGAAAAATCATAACTTTCTGCTCAGACCTCTGTTTGAAACCCATGAGTACTCGTTGGAAAGCTAACTCCGAGATCTACAACTTTAGTTTGAAGTCCAAGACCCAGTTCTGCTGTTTTCAAGCCCAAAAATACTGTCGAAGGCACTGCACGAAATCAGGATTTTTTCAGGATCCTATTTTAACTTGGATTCTACTCTAGGATGACTTTTAATCTAACTTGGAGTCTAAGTTAGACTCAAAACCGACTTAGACCCCTTTCCAAGTTAGGATTGGAATTCCTAGGGTTATTTCCACTATAAATAGCCACCTCTTGTAACACAAATCACATACCACACACATAGATATTTTCTTTTCTTCTAGTTTTTAGTTTTCTTCTAGTTTTAGGCAAGGGTGCCACCACCCCCTATAGTCATAGGGAGGTGCGGCATACCAAGGTTTTTGTCAAGGAGATTTTCGCCCCTTCTAGTTCTGTAAGTACTCTTATGCCGCTCATGGATTTTCCCAAATCCATAAGTAGCTAAATTCTTATTCTTCTAATCATTTGGTGAATTCAATCAATTGATATGGTGAGATTTCTATGCTTATAATTTGATATTTTATTTTTGATAGATAGCATGTTAAACTCTGTTTTATTCCATGACCTTGATTTTTATTGGTTTATGCGGCCGATAAATTTATAATTTGAGAGATCTATTGCTAAGTTAGGCGGAATAGTTAACCCTCGAGTCTGATTGTTTGGTAGCAAGTTGATGACGTTTAATAGACGCTCAATTGGGTTTGCATGCCAGTGATCGGATTTTATCTGATTGTTTTATGGTTTTATTTATTAAGCATGTGTGAAAGAACTAATTAAATAGTTGATCATAATGCTTTGTTGCTTGGTGAATCTTTAAGTCTTAACCGGTAATTGATTTGTTAAGTTAACAATAGGGGTAATTTAAGCCTTAACCGGTAATCTTATCTAAATAGCATGTTAGGTTTTCCTAGATCAGTTATCATCAAGGGTTTAATATTAAATTCATCTTTTAAATCAAGGACCCATATTCAATTTGATTGTTATCTACCATTGGAGAAGAAGTATGCTTTAATTATTGTTTTCTTTCTTATTTGCCATAGACTTAGATTTAATTTGCTTTGTTTTGTTTTCTAGTATAATTGTTTTCTGTTTAATTGCTTTCTTTCAACCTCTGCTTTTTGTGTTTTCTTTTGAGAGATTTTTAGGATTGTATTTTCGGATAAAGTCTACACCCTTCTCTGTGGGATCGACCCCTACTTGCCCTATCTACTATAGTTAGGATTTTGTGGGGAATTATTTTTATGATTGCTGTTAACCATCAAATGCCTCATTGATTTTTTTTTTGGTCAAAAAAATGCCTCCTTGATTAAATGTCCCTGTTTTGTCCTCAAATATGTACCTATACTATTGTATGTGATTTCCTGAAACTTTCCATGTACTTGCTGCTACCATCTTGTACTCTGAGGCATCCTTCAAAGTAATGTATAAAGGCATGAACAAATGACACAATTAATTTTGACAAATAAAAATGGACAATGTCTCTGAATTTCTCTTTTTGGCTTTATTCCTGTGTAATTTCCTTGTATTACTGCCTATGTTGTTTGATGACCATCTTATTCATGCTTTAATCTTTGCCACTGATCCAGTTGACCTCTTGTGATTCTTGCTTTGTTGACTTGATCTCATGATTTAACTGAGCTGAATTGTATGAACCTATGTGTATACCATGCCGTAGCATAGGAAAAAGTACACACATTCGTTGATTGGTCACTCCACAAATTTTCTGTTTTGGTACCTAGAATTGTTGTCATGCAATCACACCCTGCTGTTTTGTTGTTCCCCTGCTATGCTATATGACTCTACTCATTCTCTTAATTTGCTTAATACCTTACTCTTTTGCTGCCATGATGAATTAAGTAATAATGCTCTGACCTTGCTGCAATTCTCCAGCCATATTATATTCACTTTTGAGAGTTTAGAAAGTACTTGCACTGCCTTGGGATAGTCTTGGTACTGTTATGAACCTGCTTGAGTCTTGCTAATCCTCTATTGCCTTGCCCTTTCTTGAATGCCGCTTTAAGTGTGACAAGTTGTATGCTGAAACTTGCTTACAGTTTTCTTTCTCTTGTCTTGCCATTCCATTTTTTCAGCACATTACCCTTAGGTTCTCCCTTTCAAATGCTTGGATGTATTGTCATTTCGACCCTTCTGATCTGCTTGCTTTTTGCAATTACATGGCCTGTTGTTGCTGAGATAGAACTTCTTGGGGCATTCAAATGCTGAATTTGTGACTGTATGGATAACTTGAAGGCCCTGCATTTGTTTTTTTTTTATGCTTGATGAATTGTTGGCTGCATCATTATATGTTGTTGACTTTGTTTGGAACTAAGGCATGCTGCCGGATTGATCCTTGTGTTGCATTTTCCTGCAGTTTCTTATGTCAATTGCTAACATGTTTGCTCTTGTTTCTTCACGGCCTTATTGCCATCTCAAGGTTGAGACTGGATCTCACACCTTGTGCTAAACATGGCCAATAGTAACTTCTTTTCCCCGAGCATGTATTCTGTTTTTGCTCCCTTAGTATGTACATTAATCAATAATGTATATGCTTTCGGGTCATGGGGAACATTTCTCTTGTTTCCTTCCTTTGTGCTTCATCTTGCAGGTCACGAACTCTTCTTTTCAAGGCCATTGTTTTCGGAAAGTAGGGGCTGGAACCAAGATAAGAAAACATTTCAAATGGGCAAAGATAATGTAGCAATTTTTCACTTCTTGTAATTAGGAATGCAACAATTCCTGAATTTTTGTAATGTAAAAGCCAAAACATTAATAAAATTTCTGTTTTTTCTGATTTTCCATTTTCTACATGCATTACCTTAAATCAAACCTATTTAGTAGCAAATGCACAATGCAAATCTTATCTAGTGAAAAAAAGTAGTATAATTAAATCACTATGAACCCACATTGGACTTCTTAAAATGACTTAATAATGAGATAAATGACTAATATGTTAATACCAAATTATTAATGGAATATGCAAATGAACTTTTTAAAATAAAATATGCTAAATGCAACTTAGATAAAGAGTTTTTTTTTTTTTTTGCTTTTTCTTATGACAACTAATGCTAATTAAATAGAGGATTGCTAAATGAGCTACTCTATCAAGATGCTAACTATGAACTAGTAGGTGACCATAATGCTTCCTATGTAAATTAAGAAATAAAATTGATTTAAATAAAAAATGAAAATGCAACAATACTAAATGAAGCTAAGCCCAGAGGTGCTCATACTAAGATTTTTTGGATTTTTCAAATGCAATCCAAATGACTAAGAGATGAATTAGCTAATCTAACTTAAAAGTGAACTTGAAATGACCAAAATGCCCCATATATATGTGCAAATGACCAAAATGCCCCTGAATGTGCAAATGACGAAAATGCCTCTGGATGACCCTAATGCCAAATAAGAAATAAATTGATTTAAATTAAAGGATACAGGACAAAATGGGTGTCTAGTGCTGACCCTCTTTGTACACTTTCTAACTATTGAGAAGTGTGCAAATAGTTTGCATACTTTTTGAGAGTTAGGAAGTGTGCAAAGAAGTAGACACCCGCCCTTACTGCCGAGTCAGATGTTTACTTTTTTTTACTTCGAAGTAGATCGTCTCCCGATCAAATTCTTCGAACTGTCTTCCAATTCAATCTTTGGGGAATCGTCTTCCGAATCAACTTCTTCGATTCCAATCTAACATTAAAAGAGTCGTCTCCCGCTCATCCCTCGAACTGTCTTCCAATTCAATCTTAAAATGCCCTTGGATGACCCTAATGCCAAATAAGTAATAAATTGATTTAAATTAAAGGATACATGACAAAATGAGTGTCTACAATGTGTTTCATGAGGATATTCCAAGTGGATTGCCACCAATTAGAGGGATTGAACATCAAACTGATATCATCCCTGGGGCGCGAATTCCAATAAGCCAGCTTATAGGACTAATCTTGAAGAAACAAAGGAGTTGGAGAAACAAGTTGGAGAGTTGTTTCAAAACGGGTATGTGCATGAAAGCCTTTCTCCATGTGCAGTTCCTGTTTTGGTTGTTCCTAAGAAGGATGAAACTTGGAGAATGTGTGTTGATTGTAGGGCAATAAACAACATAACAGTTAAGTATCGTCACCCTATTCCTAGATTAGATGATATGCTTGATGAATTGCATGGTGCTTGCTTATTTTCAAAGATTGATCTTAAGAGTGGGTATCATCAAATTCGCATGAAAGACGGTGATGAATGGAAAACTGCCTTTAAAACTAAGTTAGGATTGTATGAATGGTTTGTTATGCCTTTTGGATTGACTAATGCACCTAGTACTTTTATGAGGCTAATGAACCATGTTTTGAAAGCTTTTATTGGCAAGTTTGTTGTTGTTTATTTTGATGATATACTTGTGTATAGCCGTAGCCTAGAAGAACATGTTGAGCATTTGAGATGTGTTTTAGATGTACTTAGGGTTGAGAAGTTGTATGCTAACCTTAAGAAGTGCACCTTTTGCACAAACAAGCTTGTTTTTTTTGGTTTTGTGGTCTCTGCGCAAGGTATAGAGGTAGATGAAGAAAAGATCAAAGCCATCAAAGATTGGCCAACACCCACCAACATTGGTCAAGTAAGATCATTCCATGGCTTGGCTGGATTTTATAGGAGGTTTGTTAAGGACTTTATCACCTTGGCAGCACCTATAACAAGTGTGATGAAGAAAGATGCACCATTCAAGTGGGGAAAAGAACAACAAGAATCATTTGAGACCTTAAAAGAAAATCTTACTAATGCTCCTTTGCTTGTTTTGCCTAACTTTAACAATACTTTTAAGATTGAATGTGATGCATCAGGTATAGGAATTGGAGCTGTTTTGATGCAAGATGGGAAGCCCGTGGCATATTTTAGTGAGAAATTGAATGGGGCTGCATTGAACTATCCAACCTATGACAAGGAGTTGTATGCTCTTGTGAGAGCATTACGAATGTGGCAGCATTATTTGTGGCCTAAGGAGTTTGTGATTCACACCGATCATGAGAGTTTAAAGTACTTAAAGGGCCAACAAAAGTTGAACAAATGGCATGCTAAGTGGGTTGAGTTCAATGAGAGTTTTCCTTATGTGGTGCGATATAAGCAAGGTAAGGAGAATGTTATGGCTGATGCTTTGTCAAGGAGGTATGTGTTACTTTCCATGCTTGATTCTAAGTTTCTTGGATTTGAGTTTATTAAGGAATTGTATGCTAGTGATGCTTATTTTGGTGATATCTTCAAAGCATGTGAAAATTCTGGTTTTGGAAAGTATTATAAGCATGATGGATTTTTGTTTAAAGAATCTAGATTATGTGTTCCTTCTAGTTCTTTGTGTTTTGTGCTTATAAGGGAATCGCATGAGGGGGGATTAATGGGTCACTTTGGAGTTGATAGAACATATGAGATATTGCATGAACACTTCTTTTGGCCTAAGATGCGATATGATGTAGGAAAGCATGTTTCTAGTTGTATTGTTTGCTTGCAAGCTAAATCTACATCTAAACCTCATGGACTGTATACTCCTTTGCCTATTCCTAATGAACCATGGACACACATTAGCATGGATTTTGTGTTAGGTTTGCCTCATTCTAGGAGAGGTAAGGATTCTATCTTTGTTGTGGTTGATAGGTTTTCTAAGATGGCACACTTTATTGCATGTTCTAAAACTGATGATGCCATTAATGTAGCTAACTTGTTCTTTAGGGAAATTGTTAGATTGCATGGAATGCCTAGAACCATTGTTTCCGATAGAGATGCTAAGTTCTTAAGTCACTTTTGGAGAACTTTATGGGCTAAGTTAGGTACTAAGTTGTTGTTTTCAACTACTTGTCATCCTCAAACTGATGGTCAACCTGAAGTTGTTAATAGGACTTTGTCTACCTTGCTTAGAGCTTTGATTAAAAAGAACTTAAGAACATGGGAAGAGTGTTTACCTCATGTTGAATTTGCATACAATAGAAGCATACATAGCACTACTGGTTATTCACCTTTTGAGATTGTGTATGGCTTTAATCCTTTAACTCCTTTGGATTTGATGAGTTTACCTTTGAGTGTGCAAGTTGACATGGATGGTGCAAGAAAGGCCGATTATGTTAGGGAACTTTATGAGAAGGTTAGAGCAAACATTGAAAAGAAGACTCAACACTACATGAAGATGGCTAACAAGGCGTGCAAAGAGGTCATCTTTGAGCCTAGAGATTGGGTTTGGTTGCATCTAAGAAAGGAGAGATTTCCTGAGAAGAGTAAATCCAAGCTTTTACCCCGTGGAGATGGTCCATTCCAAGTATTGGAGAGGATCAATAATAATGCCTACAAGCTAGATCTTCCTAGTGAATACGGTAATATTAGTGCTACCTTTAATGTTTCTGATTTGTCTTTGTTTGATAATGATTCAGATTTGAGGACAAATCCTTTTCAACGGGGAGGGAATGATGCGCCAAGGGCTTATCAAGGACATCAAGATGACAATGAAGATCATGGAGAGGATGAGCATGGAGTGCAAGGAGGCATGGAGAAGCATGAAGATCATGCAGGTTGCGCACAACATGTTTCAAGCACCAAGGAGTTGCCAAAGATGCCATTTGATCCATTAAAGATGCCATTAGGTCCAATGACAAGAGCAAGAGCCAAAAGATTCAAGGATGCATTATTGGGCCTTGTTACGTCTCATCTTGAAGACTTGAAGGCCATCGGAGTTCATTTGAAGAGCTTTGATGATGATTTGGGCAAGAATATTCCCATCGATTCCAAGTTCATCACTTTGCTTGCAATCGATGGATGAATGAGCTTTAGTGTGTAATTAGGCCATTCATGGGCTTATTCTATCTTAGATTAGTTTATTTTTATGTTTATAAGACAATTGGATTGGGCCTTGTTTGACTAAGTCCAATCCCTTCTTCCTTATGATTTATTTTTCCTAGTTTGACTTGGAATTAGTCTATTTCGTAGTCTTTACCTATGTGTGCCGCCCAAGCATCATGTAAACCGCCTTAGGGGTTATTTTTCTAGATCTAGGTGTCACCCTTTGCCTATATAAAGGCACCAACCCCCTCTTGTAAACACAAGTTAAGTTTATCAATCAAAGAGAGATTCTTTTGAAAAATTAGCTTCATTGTTCTAGTTTGAGCAAGCTTAGGGTTCTTCAATCTTGTAGAGTCCTAGCGAACAATTAGATAGTGATTATCTAGTTGTGTTTCTTCTGATCTTAGGTTGTCAATTGCAGGTCTAATTGATCATTTAGTCCAACGAACGAAGATCTAATCTTTGGGAAGATTACAAGTCGACAAGATCTAGAAGTTGAAGTTGTCAATTTAATCTTTGGAGGATTTTCAAGGATAGATTTGAATCTAAAACAACTAGATTCGCATCAGGTCTGGATCAGAATATATTGAATCTTCACTTGTGAATTCTACTTTGACTAGGATTTGGAATTTCTCCATTATCAATTATTTATTGCACCATAATTGTTGATTGGACTTGGAACTCCTCTTTGGGCTTTAAGACATCCGAATTGGGCCTAGATAAATTAGATTTGGGTCTCCAAAGATTCAGGCTTCCTTCCGAGCTTCATGGGCTCAAACAGGCCTGATAGACCTACTGGGCCAAAATGGCCGAAATAAGTAAATTCTACAAATTGATCCAAAATTGCTCAAAATCTTCATTTTTGTAAATAATAGCTCTAAATGGGTCTGAAAACACAAATATGAGGGTAAAACGATACAAAAATCACCAAATCAAGCAAATTAGCGAGAAAATATGCACTAAATTAGGTCTTATCATATACGTAATGTCTTTCGTGTCCCAAATTCAACCTTGAATCTTATATCTTTTGTTCAATTAACGGAATTGGATCTTGATGTCCTCTTTTCAAAACTCGATTGTCATGTGCAGGATCCTCTGACGAGAGAGATTCTTGGGACCGGCCATAAAGTTGGACACATTTTTGAACTAGTTTCATTGAAGATACCTCAAAAGAAACTCAATAATCTTGTTGCTTCAACATCTTTTGGACTTTGGCATTCTCACCTTAGTCATGCTTGCACTTCTAGAGTAAAGTCTTTAGCTTCTAGTGGGAAATTAGGATCTATTAAAAAAGAAAATTTTGATTGCACTTCTTGTAAACTTGCTAAACATCATGCTCTTCCTTTTAATTTAAGTAATAAAACTTGCTTAGCTCCTTTTGATTTGGTTCATACTGATGCTTGGGGACCCTCACCTTATGAAACCATGGGAGGCTCCAAGTATTTTGATATCTTTGTGGATGATTATTCTCGCTATACTTGCATTTATCTTATGAAAACTCGATCTCAAATTCCTGAAATTGTTTCTCATTTTGCTGCCATGGTAAAAACTCAATTCTCTTATGCTATAAAAGTTCTTCGTATGGATAATGCTATGGAATATAGGGAAACTTATCTTGTTCAATGCTTATCTCTCAACATGGGACTGTGATTTAGCGATCCTGCCCAGGAATTTTAGAGCAGAATGGTCGTGCAAAACACAAGCACATGCATATCCTTGCTACTACCTATGCTATGCTCATTGACTCAAAATGCCCTGAACGTTTCTGAGGAGGAGTGTCGAAATGTTCAGGTCCGTGGAACCCTGTCGCTTCGACTGAATGAAAATTAGGAGTCGCCATTAAACAAATTCTAAGGCATTATTAGTCACCTGATTAACCTAACGAGTCTAATGACATCGAAAGCTCGGCGAGGAACCCACTAAACTTATAGGTCTGATCTTCCAACCTAAATCTAGGTATAGTAGTCAATTACACTTGAGGAAGGATTAGCACCCCGAAACACCCGTCATGCGATCTCTAATCTAAATAGATCTAATATGGGTCTAAAAATAAAAAGGTTGCTTTTATCCTAATCTTGATTATTACAGAAAACGTTATAAAAGAAAATAAGATCGATTTTGAAAACTTCTTGAAATGCCGGGAGTTTGAAGACTTTATCGAACTTCCGGTTATTTCTTTTTATTTCGCTTTCACTATTTGTTCTCTTGTTGATCCATTTTACTTCAAAAATTAAATTTTGAAAAATGTTGTGTCAAAATCTTTTCTTTCTGGTGTTTGGAAATTTTTTTCTTTTTTTTTTGTCTTGTTAACAAAATCTTTTTGGAAAAAAAAAAACCGGTCAGACTCCTTTTTCTTAATAACTTAACTACATCTTTCGATTTTTGAACGCAAATTGAATTTGAAAAGAATTTCCTTTTTTACCTTTTTTATTATTTTTTTCAAATTAAAAACCTCTTTTTAAACCTCTAACAAAAGCTCTTTATTACCAATTTCTAAATTTTTGGAAAGCTGAATAAGAGAACATTGAATTAAAAACACATTTTTCAAAATATTTTTATTCCATCTTTTGATTTTCACAATTTTTACTTTTCTTTTTCATTTTTAGATTTTTGGATTTTTTCAATTCCCTGAAATTAAAACCTATTTAATGGATGAACGTAAATGATGGATGCAAAATGTTGATTTTTTAGTTGGTTGAGAAAAAGGCGTTTACTTGATATAGACTCTCACAAACCTAGCTCAACCCCTGGGGATATTCGAAAAGCCTTTCGATCTCGGGGCGAAATCCCGAGAGATCGTGCCCACGCACTGTTACCTGAGATTTGCCCGTCATTGTAAAAAACGCCCCTTCATAATCCGAGATTCTTAGTGGTGGCATGAATGGCAATTTACGAATACATGAAAAGTTAATTTTATTATTACATTAATAACAAACTACCCGAATAGAGACTCCACGAACCTAGCTCGGCCTTCTAGGGATATTCGTGAAGGCTCCTCGATTTAGGGACGACTCTCAAAAAGTCGTGTGCGTGCACCGTCTCCCGGGAACCAACCCATCACGATAAAAGACAAAAACTAATGCAATTTAAGCATGCGAGGTGGGGTGAAACGGCTAATTAAACGTGCATGCGAATGGACTAACCTACTTGGCTCTGATTAGGTCTAATTAGTTCTACTCTAAGTCTAATTAATACTGCAGGAATCATGGATAGGGAAAGAGCAAGGTTGGGGCTCAAATTGAAAGTCAATGATATAGAAGGGCAAGATTTAAAGAAGGTGGTTGCTAATGATAAGCAATTAACGCACAACATGATTCTTGGAGTAAATAATTTGGTTGGTGCTAGGAATATTGCTGGTGGTCATTTAAATGAGGGGGTGTTTTGTGTTCAGGCCCAAAAGGATAAAAATTCAAATGATGGTGTGGGCTTGTTAGGTATAGAAAGTGGGCTATCACTAGAAATTCAAGTTAGAAAGGAAGAAAGGGGTTGAATTGCTCTAAGTGATGGGGGCTTTAATTTTCAAGCTACAAGGCATGAATCTGAGGGGGAAATTTCTTCGGTTTCACGAGTTGTGGTTTTTCGAAGGAGGAAAGCTGTCCCAAAGCGTGCTGGAAAGGAGGGAGATAGGAAACAAACTAGTAGTGCTCTGTTGCTTGGTAAATGGATTAGTCAGTTAGCTACTGAACAATTGGAAGATGTTTTGGTTGAAGGTAGTGAAAAGTTACAGCGTATTAGGAGTAGTATTGGTTTTCATTTCTGTTTTGGTGTTAGTTTTGAAGGCATAAGTGGAGGGCTTGCTATGTTCTTGGATGATAGTGTTGATTTGGAATTACTATCTTTCTCCAAGAATTACATTGACATGTTGGTTGATGAGGAAACTAATAAGGAGAAATGGTGTTTAGCAAGCTTTTATGGTGAACCTAATACCAGTTTACGTCTTCTTGGAATTTGGTACGACAACTTGTGATGCATCAGGTTAATTATTGGGCTTGTATTGTAGATTTTAAAGAATTGAGGCAAGGCGAGGTCGGAAACACATATGATTGATTTTTGTGAGGCATTGAATGATTATTTTCTTTATGATTTGGTCTAGCACGGTATTTCTACTTGGAGGTGGAATCATATTTTAGAACGTTTGGATAGATGCGTGGCATCAGAAAAATGGAGTGAAAGATTTCCCCATGCGACGCTTACTCATTTAGTCTCAAGTGTCTTTGATCACGATCCAATTTTATTGGATACAGAAAAGAAGGTGGCAATGAAAACAAAAAGAAAACGGAGGCCAGGATGAAAATATTTCAAAACGGCTTGTGCAAAGAAAATCTCTTTGAAGAGATGAATACGGCCTAGTCTATGGGGTGCGGGTTGGCTTTGCCGAATAGATTGGAGGGTGTCCGAGAAAAATTACGAAGTTGTTTTGCGAAAAAAGAAATGGTGAATTTCGGGATAAAATCAATGCTTTAGAATGGGAGCTTAAAATTATGGCGGATGGTGATGATGAATGCAGGAAGAGGGTTCGAGAAATTTTAAATAAGTTACTTAAGGAGGAGGAATCTTTTTGGTTATGGCGATCTAGGGTCAATTGGCTTCGGTATGGTGACCGGAATACAAAATATTTCCATGCCCAAGCTTGCAAAAGGAGAAAGTGGAATACAATTAGCAGTTTAAAGGGTGAGGATGGTAGGTGGAGTTTTGACCCGGATGAGATCCAACAAAGTGCAATCTCCTATTTCCCGAAACTTTTTAATTCTATTGAACCCAAGCACTTTAGTGATGTCATTGAAAAAGTTTAGCCTCGAGTTGCAGCGAAGATGAACGAGCTTCTTCTTTCAGATGTTACGGTTGAAGAGATTCATACTGCCATCAAACAAATGCACCCTACTAAGGCCCCAGGGCCTGATGGTATGCCCGCTTTCTTTTTGATGAGCCCAAACTAGTACATGCATTTTATGTCTACTATGCATGTATTTGATATGTTTTACATGTCATTTTACCCTCTAATATGGCGTTTTGCACTTGTAGGACCATTTGAAGAGTAAGATGCATTATGGCCTAAAATGGAGCTAAATGAAGCTATTTTTAGCACAAGAGGATTCAAACCACAAGGAGACTTCCATAATGGTGATTTTCGACCATTAGTCCATTGCAGATGGGGAATCACTCATAATGTGGTGAACAACATTCTATTGAAGATCATGAAGTTCATCGTAGGAAGCTTAATCTGTCATCAATGGTGATCCATGAAGACAACTTGAGAAGAACACTAGCTCAAAGCCGCCCAAGAGAAGGGTGCGGGAAGCCATGTGCTAACATGGGGACACACATCTCTTATTCACTACTTGTTGAAAAAGGCCGGCCATTCTCAAAGGACTTTTAAGTCATCCGAACCTCTTAGTAAACCCTAGCTCTACTTTTGGCTATAAATACCCTTGTTATACACCAACCCCAACCGTCCCACTTTTGCTCATTCAACAGCATTGTGTGAGTTTTGCTCTTTAGTAAAACATCTCGTCTTTAGCTGCCCCCCTTTTGTAAGTTATGGTGATTTCACTCATCTCCACGAGTGAGTAGTCCCTTAATACATTCTATCCTTTCCTATGTAGATTTCTATTCATTGTTCTATGGGGAGATGTATGTTCTTAACTCAATTATATGCTTAATACATTCAAATCTGATTCTCTGATCTTAATCTCATGTTATTGTTTGTGTGTGATTGATATTGTGCACCATTGATCCCACATGGGTAATAGCTAATGTCGAATTTAGTATGATAGTTATGCAACAAGCTTTCTGATGAGTATAGCTATTATAGTAGATCAAAGTGGTAAAAACAATTGTGCAACATGCTTTCTGATTAGTGTAATTATCTAAGATCTCATTCGTCGTGATTATATGGTATACGATGGAACCATATGGTTGACTACTATTCCATGTCTATCTTTCTATGGGCTACAGCTTCACATAGATCTAGGGTAGGTATGTTTTTAGTTAATCACTTGGATAATGTTCGGTGTGTTTTATGCCTCTCTTACCTACATGTAGGGATGTTTTCTGACGAGTTCATATAAACTTGGAGGGAGATGCGATGTCGATAATTGGGCTCCACCTATACTAGGTAAAGAACGAGGAGTTGGTGCGTGATCATTAGCTACCGCAAAAAGCTCGTTGACACGTGTGAGTTGTTGTTTGGGAAGTATACAAACTGATATCCTGCCAAGGTGTACTTGCATAGATATGATAACTTTGGAGTCGAGGAACCATAAAAAAATGATAGATCTCTTACATAAATAGGAAAAGGATAGGAACTATGTTTAGTAATATTGATTTTCTCTTAGCTTAATCATTCAATTACTTTTACTTTCATATAATGGTGCTATGTGACAAAAAGCTGCTTAGTGTGTAGTGAGTCCCTTGCGTTAACAACCTTCCTTGTGGGATACGACCCTTGCTTGCCCTGTTCTACCCATTCATTGAGTAGCACTAGAGTTCATGAGAAATTTTTATTTTCTGAAGTGCCTCCTAATTGTAACGACCAGTTAGGGGGGATCACTTTTTCCATAAACACTGGTCTATTTTAGATTGTGATGTTGTTTTTGTTGCGCAAAAAATCTCTTTGGGTAGAGTTTTTGCGAAAAACATAATAGCAGCGCAGGGCGTGCCATTCAGTTTGCTGAAAATGACAAAGAAGTTGTGAAAACATTTTGGTGGTGCGCGTAGCACAAAAATAAATCATAGCGAGTGAATTGCGGGAACTGGATCAAAGTCACACCAGAGCATTTAAATCATCGATCCCAAATTGACTGTAGGAAAATAAACGTTTGAAAAGAATTCTTGCTAAGAAAAAGAGATTGAAATAACAAGCTGGTTATTATTCATATGAAAAACAGAAAATTAAATGTTTAACGTCTTGAGACGAGATTGAAAGAGAAGAAAAATTCGCGAAGAGTTGATTTAACATCCTGAGAAGAAATTGAAGTTGAGAAATATTGAAGAACGAGGCTGGCTCGTGTTGAAAAAAGATAGATTTTGCAGGGTTGCTGCAGAAAGTGGCGTAGGGCCAGAGAGAAAATAAGCGCGGAGCTTAGTTTTTTGCGCGGAGCAAATTTGTAGCTGCAGGAGCGTGTTGAAAACTGAAGGGGGAACGCCCTTTATATAGGGGGCGGCCTAGGCTAGGCTACCAAGGCCGACGACTCCCTTTCTGCTTGCTGATTAAGTATTTGCTGCAATTTGACCTGACTTGCTTGATTGACTTCCCTTTCTGACGATTCAAGGAACCTTCCTGATGCGCCATGGACTCATCATGGTCTTGAAGAGCCCAATGGAGATCATGGAGAGGATGTGCATATGCGGCAAGGAGGCTTGGAGAAGCTTGAAGATGCTAAGGAAGAAGTTTCAAGCTCATCAGAGTTGGTTTCAAGCTCATCGGAGTTGCCTAAGATGCCATTTGATCCATTAAAGATGCCATTAGGCCCAATGACAAGGGCAGGAGCTAAAAGATTCAAGGAAGCTTTGTTTGGCCTCATTAGAGTTCATCTTGAAGAGTTAAAGGCCATCGGAGATCATTTGAAGCCCATTGGAGACCATCATCAAAGGAATATTCCCATCGATTCCAAGTTGTGCACTCTTCTTGAAATCGATGAGCATTAGGTCATTAGAGTTGTAATTTGGCCATTGTGGGCTTAATTCTATTTTAATTAGCTATTTATTTAGTTTAGATAACATTGGGTTGGGCCTTGTTTGACTAAGTCCAATCCTTGTTTGTTATTTTCCTTTTCCTAGTAGAATAAGGAGTAGGATCCTTCCTAGCTCCTTCCTAGCTCCTTCCTAGCTCCTTCCTAGCTTTTTCCTTTACCCTTAGGGCATAGGAATTTATATCAGAGCCGCCCCCCCTTCTTGCCTATATAAAGGCACCAACCCCCCTCTTGTAAACATAAGTTGAGTTGATTAATAAAATTGAGGTTTTTACCCAAATTGATTATCTTAGCTTCTTTGTTCTAGTTTGAGCAAAACTTAGGGTTCTTCAATCTTGTAGAGTCCTAGCAAACAATTAAGTTGTGTTGCTTGATTGTTTGTGAATCTTGTGTTCTAGAGTTAACAATTGCAGGTCTAATTGGAGACTTTGGGCCGACGAAAGAAGAGGATTCACCTTGTGAAGGTCATCGACATACACATCTAGAAGTTGAGGAAGTTCAAGTCGACTTTGAGAGATATTCAAGGCTAGATTTGAATCTAACACAACTAGATTCGTATCAATTGGTATCAGAGCATAGGTTGTCATCTTCAATCGGTAAATCTATCCTTCTATTCATCTATCATCAAGTTTTTCATCCATCTCATTCAAAAGTTCTTATCGCAAATCTCAAAAAAATTTTCTAGATCTAAAAATTCCGAAAATTCAAAAATTCATTGTGACTTCATCCTAACTCCAATTGCTTTGAAATTTCAGATTTGGAGTCCTCATACCTTGTAGTTCAATCGAAAAATATTTCAAAAATAAAAAAAAATTTCGACCAAAAACTTGTGAAATTTATTCTGGCTTCGTTTGAGCTCGGAAAGCTTTGAAATTTGAGATCTAGACTTCTTTTAGTGTGATCTTTCTGGGAAAAATACTGAAAAAAATCAAAAAAATCTGTATCGAAATCGAAATTTTCCAGAATCTAGGGTTTTTGATTTGGGAATTTGGGGATTAGGGTTTCCTACTTGCAATTGGATCAATTGATTGCATCTAACTCTAATTGATTGTTTGTTTGAGTTTCTTGGGTTGCTTTTGCTGTGAATTGAAGTTTGTTTTGCAGAATTTTTGAATTGAAACCCTATTGGAGATAAGTGGATTTAGTTCATTGAATCCTTTCCATATGTGGTGCGCTACAAGAAAGGTAAGGAGAATGTTGTAGCCGATGCATTATCAAGGAGGTATGTTTTACTTTCCATGCTTGATTCTAAGTTTCTTGGATTTGAGTTTATTAAAGACTTATATGCTAGTGATGCTTACTTTAGTGATGTGTTTAAAGCATGTGAGAATTCTGGATTTGGGAAGTATTATAAGCATGATGGATTTTTGTTTAAAGAATCTAGATTGTGTATACCTACTTGTTCTTTGCGTTTTATGTTTGTGAGAATCGCATGAGGGTGGTTTAATGGGTCACTTTGGTGTTGATAGAACATATGAGATATTGCATGAACACTTCTTTTGGCCTAAGATGCGATATGATGTAGGAAAGCATGTTTCTAGTTGCATTACTTGTTTGCAAGCTAAACCTACATCTAAACCTCATGGTTTGTATACTCCTTTGCCTATTCCTCATGAACCATGGACTCATATTAGCATGGATTTTGTGTTAGGATTACCTCGTTCTAGGAGAGGTAAAGATTTTATCTTTGTGGTTGTTGATTAGGTTTTCTAAGATGGCACACTTTATTGCTTGTACTAAAACTGATGATGCCATTAATGTAGCTAATTTGTTCTTTAAAGAGATTGTTAGACTACATGGAATGCCTAGAACGATTGTGAGTGATAGAGATGCTAAGTTCTTAAGTCACTTTTGGAGAACTTTGTGGGCTAAGTTAGGTACTAAGTTGTTATTTTCAACTACTTGTCATCCTCAAACTGATGGACAAACTGAAGTAGTTAATAGGACTTTATCTACCTTACTTAGAGCTTTGATTAAAAAGAACTTAAGGACTTGGGAAGATTGTTTGCCTCATGTTAAATTTGCATACAATAGAAGCATACATAGTACAACTGGATTTTCACCTTTTGAATGTGTGTATGGCTTTAATCCTCTAACTCCATTGGATTTGTTGAGTTTACCTTTGAGTGTGCAAGTTGACATGGATGGGCAACGCAAGGCAGAATTCGTTAGGGATCTTCATGCAAAGGTTAGAACTCAAATTGAGAAGAAAACACAAAACTACATGAAGAATGCTAACAAGGGACGCAAAGAGGTCATCTTTGAACCCGGAGATTGGGTTTGGTTGCATCTAAGGAAGGAAAGGTTCCTTGAGAAGAGGAAGTCTAAGCTATTACCTCGTGGAGATGGTCCATTCCAAGTCTTGGAGAGGATCAACAATAATGCCTACAAGCTAGATCTTCCTAGTGAATATGGTAATGTAAGTACTACTTTTAATGTCTCGGACTTATCCTTGTTTGATAATGATGCAGATTTGAGGACAAATCCTTTTCAAGGGAGAGGGGATGATGCGCCAAGGACTCATCATGGTCTTGAAGAGCCCAATGGAGATCATGGAGAGGATGTGCATATGCGGCAAGGAGGCTTGGAGAAGCTTGAAGATGCTAAGGAAGAAGTTTCAAGCTCATCAGAGTTGGTTTCAAGCTCATCGGAGTTGCCTAAGATGCCATTTGATCCATTAAAGATGCCATTAGGCCCAATGACAAGGGCAAGAGCTAAAAGGTTCAAGGAAGCTTTGTTTGGCCTCATTAGAGTTCATCTTGAAGAGTTAAGGCCATCGGAGATCATTTGAAGCCCATTGGAGACCATCATCAAAGGAATATTCCCATCGATTCCAAGTTGTGCACTCTTCTTGAAATCGATGAGCATTAGGTCATTAGAGTTGTAATTTGGCCATTGTGGGCTTAATTCTATTTTAATTAGCTATTTATTTAGTTTAGATAACATTGGGTTGGGCCTTGTTTGACTAAGTCCAATCCTTGTTTGTTATTTTCCTTTTCCTAGTAGAATAAGGAGTAGGATCCTTCCTAGCTCCTTCCTAGCTTTTTCCTTTACCCTTAGGGCATAGGAATTTATATCAGAGCCGCCCCCCCTTCTTGCCTATATAAAGGCACCAACCCCCCTCTTGTAAACATAAGTTGAGTTGATTAATAAAATTGAGGTTTTTACCCAAATTGATTATCTTAGCTTCTTTGTTCTAGTTTGAGCAAAACTTAGGGTTCTTCAATCTTGTAGAGTCCTAGCAAACAATTAAGTTGTGTTGTTTGATTGTTTGTGAATCTTGTGTTCTAGAGTTAACAATTGCAGGTCTAATTGGAGACTTTGGGCCGACGAAAGAAGAGGATTCACCTTGTGAAGGTCATCGACATACACATCTAGAAGTTGAGGAAGTTCAAGTCGACTTTGATAGATATTCAAGGCTAGATTTGAATCTAACACAAGTAGATTCGTATCACTTCCTGGAAGCTACGAAGAGATTCTGATATGACTTTCAAAGCTGACTATCATCAATGACATCCTCCAAGGCCAACTATCATACCTCCAATATGACCTTGGCGCAATCTCCCTCTTTTCTGACGTAGTCCATTATGACTCGGGTCCTGATTATTCTACACTGTAACTTGATTTGCTGTCAAAATGGCCAAAATGATCCTAACCTTGAACATAACCTCCTAGGCCACGAAAGTGATCATAACTTGACCATTCTTGGCCCTCAATTCGATCAGAACATAGATCAGATTCAAAATTGACTAAACCGAGGTGGAAAGCCTCATGTCCTCAATTGAAAGAAATGCAAAATTTGCAACCGGTGTCAGATTGAGCCCAAATTTCACCAGTAGGGTTCGGCTACCATATTAAGACCATGGAAAAATTCTTGGTCGAAATTGAGCTCTCTATCATGGTGAAATTGGTTTCACACCCCCAAACTGTCCTTAATTGAAAAATGTGCATAAGTTTTTTGTCTAAAGTCAGAATGAGATGAAATTTTTCCAGAATGATCTATGAGAGTCAATGATCACAATGGTGAAACCCTTGTTGAAATCAAACCTCTCTAGCCCATTCAATTTTATCAATTTCACCTTTTGTCTTTAATTGAACAAAATGCAAAGTTGTATTTAATTCAATTGAGATCAAATTTGGGCATGGGCGGCTTGGGCTAGGCCATATTGCGCCACATATCCAATTTGGATATGGCATTATGTATTTCATAAAATTAGTATGGTCGTCATATAAGAATTAAGTCTCCGTTGGATTTGAAGATCATACAAGATGACTTTAATTCTTTTCTGACCATCATTTATTGAAATGATAATAATTATAAAATAATTATTATTTTTCAATATTTAATGCTAATTTTCGGCCCAAATATAGGAAATTAGGAAAATAAAATTACTTTTCTAATTTAATTATGACAATGGTGGCATCAAATCTGACCTAGCTTAGATTTTTAGATTAAATCTGAGCCACACATCTTGTTCTAACATTATCAAGGACATATTTACCCACAAGTGTAAATTGAGGTATCAACAATTCGTTTCAAATTTCTTTAATGGTAGTCTTTCTTTACATGACATTAATTACACATATAACTTTGATTCCAAAAGTTAAGGATCCAAAGAATATGACTTAGTTTTGTCCTATTAGTCTGTGTAATGTGCTTTATAAGATTATTTCTAAGGTGATGGTGAACATGTTTAAGGCGCATCTTCCTGCTTGTATTAGTGAGACTTAGAGTGCTTTTGTTTCGGGTCGACTAATCACTGATAACATTCTGGTGTTAAACAAATTGCTTCATGCTTTACGTCACAACCAGAAAGGAAGCAGGGATTGTTGAACCCTGTTCTTTTTATGATAACATAATAAACCCAAATGAGTTAGCTAATAAATCTACTTATTGTACAGTGAAGTCTTTAACAGAGAAAGGTTGAGCATTGTAGACTCCTAAAAAGAAAGCTTTATCAGGGACACTCATGTAGAAGAATGGCATGAAGCCGTAGGCGCATGAAGAACGTAAAGTTTCCAAAGAAGATCATTTAGAGTCAAAGGCAACAATTTCAGAAGACAAAATTCAAAATTGAACAAGTGTAATCAAGTCATGATGTGAGAAGAAAGTTCAAGTCAAGACAGAATTTTGAAGTTGGAAGAAAACTAGAAGACATTAAAGGGATTAATGATTTGGAGATTAAGTGACTAGCAGCTAGAAGACAAATAGTACGGGCACGCTAAAGCGTTCAATGCTGTACGGACGCGCTGAAGCTGTCAACAGCCTGGCGCGACTAGAAGACAAAAATACGAGCAAATGCTTTAATTTGAATCGATAACGGCTAGTTTGCTTCAGAGACTATAAGAACTCAAATCTAACCGTTTGACTTAAGTTTTGAAGCATTTTTTGAAGATCTAAACAGTTTCCCTCTCCAAAATTTCAAAATCCCAACAGTCCAAACTTTGCTCTCACTCCAATTTTCTTTAGTTGCTTGGATCTTTGTTGTTGAGCTTAAAGATTAAATCTTTAGATTGTTATATGCATGATTTGGTGGATTCTGATTTCTTAGGATCATCTCTACACTTATACACTCTGTTTATTGTGTTTGTTCAAGTGCGGGTTGTGCACTTGAGGTTAATTTAGTGCGGGTTGTGCACTTGAGGTTAATTTAGTGCAGGTTTGCACTTGTTGTTAAAGCTTAGGGTTTAAAGCTTTGTGATTGGAAAAAGGTGTTGTGAAGACTAGTTTAACTTCACTGATAGTGGATTCTGAAATCATTGGTGTTTGGTATCCAACGTAGAGGACGTAGGCGTGAAAGGCCGAACCTCTATAAATTGAAGCGTCTCCAATTTTCAATTCTTTCTTCAATCGTTCCAGTTTTATCTCTCCCTACTCTCTTTACTTTCCACTATTCTGTTGTTAACGTCTTTTTCCTTTATACTTTCACTTGCTTCAATTGCAGTTTGCTTATTTATATTGCATTAGTTTCTTTATCTGCATACTCTGAATTAGTGTCTTTAACACATTTTTTAGAGTACCCAAAAATTTTCATTAAGTGCTATTCACCCCTCTCTAAAACATCAAGTGGACCAACAATTGGTATCAGAGCATTGGCTCTTGAGTAAATCGGACTAACAGCTGCAAGAGTGATCCATGATGGCATCATCATCAAATCTCAACATAGCTGCTGAAGGACATTCGATCAACTTTCCATCTCTCTTTGATGACACCAATTACCAGTTCTGGAGATCCAGGATGATGAACTTCATTTGTGCAACAGACTATGAAATGTGGGAGATTATCCAGGAAGGGCCATGGAAACCAACTAAGAGAGTTGAAGCTGAAGTTGTTGACAAGTCTAGAGTTGAATGGACGCAAGATAACATAAAAAAGTATCAGCTGAACTTTAAAGCCCTTAATACCCTTCATTGTGCACTGAGTGTTACTGAGTTTAATAGAGCCTCTATGTTTATTATAGTGCACATCGATCTCATTTCTAGATTGTTTCTTCCACTGAATTTGTGTCCCATCTTATACAAAGCTTTTGTTGAGTTCAGTGTGGTACTGCCTTCAATTGATGCTTTTATGTTCAATGCTTATTTGGAATGTTGTCATATTGTTTCTGACCTTCATTAATATGCCCCTCTGTAATCTTGATTCCCATAAGTAACTTGTAATTTGCTGTAACACTGAATTGGTGCAATGGGTATGCTAAAACGCGCTTTAAAGGGTGCATATGCATGCTTTGCTCTTGTCATTTTTAAATAGAAAATAGGATGGCGATGCTTGGATTGTTGCTTCTGTGTGAAAGTAATATGAGTGAGAAATGTTATATTTTTGGCTTTTCTTGTATGAAAATGAATGATGAAACGGCATGTATGCCTTGCAAGAGAATTTACATGGTATGAAACAATGATGATGTAGTGAGTAAATGTGATGAAATGTGACTAAGCTTATGCTAACTAAAAAACTAAATGGGAAATGTTTGCCTATTAATGAGTGCCACGGTGCATGACTGGGAATACTAAATGAAAGTGCCTAGTTGTCCCCTTTTTTTTGTTGCAAAATGCTTTGTAAATGCGATTGTTTTATTTTGTTGTCCTGACTTTGCTGCGAAAATGCCTTCGGAATTTCGGATCATGATGCCTCCAATGATGCCCATTTTTTATGAATATTACTGCATGTATTTCTACTTCAATGTTGCTGAATTGGTGTGTTGAGTAGGTTCTTGTGTTATATGTATCTTGCAGCCTCTATTTCACCTCTTATTCACTATCTTTGCCCCTGAAAAATGGCTTGAATCATTCTAGATTCGAATGAGAATTGCTTTATACAATGCTGACTTTGCTTGCTAGTAGTTGCCCCTGTTTTTTCTTTATTCTCTAATCTTGCTGATTCGCCCAACATTCTTTCTTCTTCATGCAAATTGCTGACATATCTACTCTTGTTTCCTCATGGCTTCATTGACATCGCAAGGTTGAGACCGAATCTCACGCCTTGTGCTCGATGTAGCCCAACAGTAAGCTTTTTCCCCACGCATACATGTGTTTTGTTTACTCACTTTGCGTGTACACTAACCAATAGTGTACATGCATTTAGATCCTGGGGAAACATTTCTTCTGCTTCTTCTCTTTGTGTTTCATCTTGCAGGTCATGAAAATCCTCTTCTTAAAGCCATTGCTTTTGAAAAGCTTTACACCTGCAAATGAACAAGAAAGAGAGGAACGGGGGTTGAAACCAGAGGCAGAAAACTATGTAATTTTAGTCCTTTTGTTATGCAGAAAGCAACTGTAAACAAAAACAATATTTTTTGTAATTATGAATGCAAATGAAATGAAGCAATTTTTTTTGTAGTGATGTGATGTAAATAAATAAATGAGAATGACATTTCTTTGGAAAGTTTGATCTTTCTCATTTTGCAATTTGATTTTTGATTTTTGTATTACTTGTCTACATCTACATTAATTAGTTTCAAGTTAGCTAGAAAATGGACAAAGGAAAGAAATGGGCCCTAATCCCAAAATAGAGAATTTAAAACCAAACGCAAGATATCCTGAAGCTACGGCTCAAAAGCCCAGAGCTAAATTTACACAATTCAAGTTTAAAGTCCAAAATGATAGCAAGGTAAAACTAAGAGCCCATAATTAACAAGGAGGGTTTGGCACAATCTAGAAAAGAGAGTTATGTTACAAGCATGTATGCAATGCAAAACTAACCAATTAAAATGCTTAAACAAATTAAGATGCCTACCCATTAAAATGGATATACTATATAAAATGCAACCTAAAAGGAAAATATTTTTTTGGGTTTTGATCCTGAAATGCAATGCAATATACCCAAGTTTACATGCTAAAAATGAACATGCTAATTTAAGCTAGCAATGAGTTAAAAATGACTAAAGTGCCCCTGAAGCAAAAATGACCAAAATTTCCCTGGGTGACTTCTAGTGCAGATTAAGGAGCAATTCAGTTTAATTTGAAGGATATATGCGGAATTAGGGTGTCTATAGCTAAGAAGACTAGTTCGTGGCCAACTTTTAAAACTAAGAAAGACCTATCTAAGGTCTGAAGTTGAAGAAGACTAGTCTGTGATCGATATTGAAATTGAGAAAGACCTGTCTAAGGTCTGAAATGGAAGAAGACCCGTCTGTGGTTGACTTTAAAAACTAAGAAAGACTTGTCTGAGGTCTAAAGTTGAAGAAGACCAGTTTGTGGACGATATTGAAATTGGCTGGGACCTATTTGAGGTCCGAAACTGGTGAAGGCCAATCTGTGGTCGACTTTAAAAACTAAGAAAGACCTGTATGAGGCCTGAATTTGAAACTTGAGAAGTAAACCGGTCGACGGTTGACTTCGTTTGAGGAACTTCTGAAAAATCTCTGTTTAAATGCTTCAATAATATCACATAAAATGATTATGATGCTTAAGTGAAATGTATGCATGCTAGGATACTTTTATTCATGTCATGTTGTCAAATGATGCTCGTGCATTTAAACTCTTATAATCATGAGATGTGTTCTTGAGGTAGTCATTGAGTGAACTTTTCATGTCTTCTAAATCATCCATTTAAATATTCCTCAAATGCTATCAATCAATCTATACTGTAAATACCTCGAACAGTCTTGGACATTTGTTTTTCCAACTTCTCTGCCCTGGTTCAACATTTTCCTCCTCTTACCAGCTCCTAAAGCATTATCCTATCAGCTTTTGACAGGTCACCTGAACTTCTCATTGTGTTTCCCTTTGACAACTTTGCCCCTTTTTGATAAATGCTCCATTAGTACTGCCTTTGTTTTTTACTTGTTGTTCCCGGTTGCTTTTCAGAAAAATAACCAATCTTATGCTTGTTTAAAATATGAAACTTTGTCTTACCGTTTATTTCTTGTGATGAAATGCAACGCAAGGAAGAGAAATCCATAACTAAAAACAATCTGGACACTTTTTATTAAATACTGAAATATATACAAAAGATAAGTAGATATGAAAAATAGATAATAAAGAAATATCAAAGCCATTAGAAGAAAGTCTGAAAGCAGAAAACAATTTTAATAAGATAACACCTTGTGACGATGAATACTCCGACGATGAAATATTGATGGTGCCAGGGGTTCTGGACAGACTTGCTCTACTGACAGCGTTGACTCAGTCTAGATCATAGCCTCACCCTTTTGACCTCAAGACATGGTCGGATATTCATCCACTACCGGCATGTCTTTTTCCTCTTCTACTTGAGTCGCCCTTTGCGGGTTTTCAACTTAAGTTTCGCCTTTTCCATCCTTCACTTAAGTCGCCCTTTTCGGGTTTTCAACTCAACTGACCCCCAACGGATCGAAGCCGCCCTTTGCGGGTTGTCAACCTGGACCCCTCCTTTTATTTATTTCTCCTTTTTCAACCACTTGCTTTTTAGGTTAAGTTTTTTTTTTTAAGCATAGTACTTCTTCACCGCATCTCAATTAATAGGAGCTGGGAAAACTTCTCCGTCCATTTCTTGTAGGATGAGAGTCCCTCTGGAGAAAGCCTTTTTAACCACATAAGGACCATCCCAATCTGGCGTCCATTTCCCTTGGATCACGCTGATCAAAGAGAATCCTCTTTAGCACCAAATCCCCTTCTTTAAACTCTCTTGGGTGGACTTTCTTGGTTGTATGCCCTCTCCATTCTCTTTTGGTACAATTGACCATGGCAAATTGCAGTGAGCCTTTTCTCATCAATCAGATTCAGCTGATCATACCTTTCTTGTACCCACTCATCCTCCTCTAACTTCACTCCTCTAAGAACTCTCAACGATGGGATCTCCACTTCAACTGGTACCACTGTTTCCATTCCATAGACTAAGGATTATGGATTTTCCCAAGTTGATGTTTTAACACAAGTTCGGTATGCATGGAGAGCAAATGGTAACTTATCATGCCAGTCTCGGTAAGTCAGTGTCATCTTCTCAATGATCTTCTTGATATTCTTATTAGCTCCTTCGACCACACCATTCAACTTACGTATGTATGTAGTTGAGTTGCTATGGACAATCTTGAACTGATTGCACGTCTCCTCTATCAATCCCCGATTTAAGTTTGATGCATTATCAGTAATAATTCTTTCTGGCAATCCAATGCAAATGATCTCCTTCTTGATAAATCGAGTAACTATAGCTTGAGTGACACTCGAGTAAGAAGCTGCCTCGACCCACTTAGTGAAATAGTCGATGGCTACCAAGATGAATTGATGGTTGTTCGAAGCCTTTGGATGAATGGCTCTGATAACATCTATGCCCCACATGGAAAAAGGCCAAGGAGAAGACATGACATGTAATGGATTTGAAGGAACATGTATGTGATCTCCGTATATCTGACATTTATGGCACTTTCTCAAGTATTTGATACGATCTATTTCCAAGGTCAACCAAAAATATCCCGCTCTCATAATCTCTTAAGTTTATGATATGTTCCTTGGGTGATCTAGCCTTGGCAATCATATCGTCCACGTATAATTCTATCTCTTTGTGCATCATGTTTTGGCAAAGTGTTATTATAGCCCTCTGGTAGGTTGCCCCAGCGTTCTTTAGCCCAAATGGGATGACTTTGTAACAAAAGACTCCCCAAGCCGTGACAAAGGCTGTCTTCTGGTGCCATTTTGAACTGATTATAACCCGAAAATCCATCCATGAAAGAAATATAAGTATCCGGCAGTATTGTCTACCAAGATGTCTATATGTGGCAATGGAAGTTGTCCTTAGGACTGGCTCGGTTTAAATCCCTGTAGTCCACACACATTCTTACCTTTCCATCCTTTTTTGGTACTAGGACTTTATTTGTCTGCCATTCCGGGTATTTTGCCTCCTGTAAGAAACCAGCATTAAACTGCTTTTCTACCTCCTCTTTTATCTTGAGTAGCATATCTGGCTTCATTCTTCTCAATTTTTGTTGTACCGACCTACTATCTGACTTGATAGGCAATTGATGAACAACTATTTCTGGATCGAGACCTGGCACATCCTGATAAGACCATGAAAAGACATCCGAGAACTCCCTCAACAAATCTATCAGCTCTTGTCTATCCTCTTCCTAGCTCATCAGCACATATAGGCCTGTCGAAGTCGAATCCAGGCTCATCTGGAGCGTCTTTGCATTCATCACCATTTGGCATAAGAATAAGATTAAAGAGACTATATATACATAGAAGAAAAGATAAATAAATAATAATAATTCAAAATAGGGATTGTGAAATGAATGATAGAAAGAAAGAGATAATTTAACACAGAATATGGATTGAAAATATGCATTGTATTTTCAATCCAACTATATGCTTGATTATTATCATAAACATGGTATAGTTTTGCGGACATCATGCATAGATACTCCACAGCATAATGGGGTCTTGGAGAGGAAAGACAGGCACATTCTTACTTGTTATAAAACGTATAACTTGTGAATAGTTTAAACAAGCATAAGACCAGTCTTTAATTGAATTCAAAACAACCCTAAATATTCTTGAAAATCATCATTAAGACAAATTCATTACATTTCCAAATTAGATAGTAAGATAGCGCAATCATACGCCTCCCAGTTGTCCAACTCCCCTCCTGGGGCTATTGGGTAGACCCATGGGTGAGACCCTGGTATCTCCTCAGTCACTGCATTGATAGCGAGCCCTTTCATCTTCTGATCGATCTCTTCTCCTTCCTGAGCTTGCTGATTCATATCCCCATCAACCCATCCAGAAGGCTTGAAATTCTAGTACAGAACATGCTCATCAATTTTCCCACCTTCATTAGAAGTTTTACCCATCCTTTCAGCTTTTCTATGTTTCTTTGCCTCAGTCATTATCTTGCGATCTTTAGCAGTAGCTTCAACCCCCCAAGCCGAATCCTAGATTCTGTTTGCAGCCTACGGTACCTCCTTCATTCCTTGGGCATACTTTCCCAAACCTTGCCCCTGAATTTAACCCTTGATGTAGAGAGGAGGGAACTGCCCCGGCCATATGGATCCATGGTCTTCCTAGTAGGCATGAATATGAAGGATTAATATCTAGCACTTGGAACAACAGATTAAACAGGACCGAACCTATGTCAAAAGGAATCTCAATTTCGCCAATAACGCCCCTTTTGATTCCATCAAAGGCCCGAACGATCATATGATTTGTCTGAATGTAGGTATGTTCCATAGGAAGAGCTCTCAAGGTATTTAGGGGCATAATGTTCAATGTAGAACCGTTATCTATTAGCACACCTCCCATCCCCATATCTTTGCACTTCACTGCAATGTGTAAAGCTCTAATTCCCCGTCTTCCTCCTTCCGGTACCTCATCATCAGAAAAAGTGATGAAACCATCTGCCGCAATGTTTCCGGCTAAATGATCTAGGTCATTAACTGAGATGCTTTGTGGCACGTATGCTTGGCACAAAACTTTCATCAGAGCATTCCTATGAGCCTCAGAATTTAGTAGCAAACTTAAGTTAGAAATCTTAGCCGGAATCTTATTCAGGGCGTCAATCACACTATATTCACTGTACTTAATAATTTTCAGAAACTCCCCTGCCTCCAAATTTGAAACTGGTTTGGTCACTACTGCTTCAGTTTGAGTGCCTGATGTCTGACCCTTCTCCCCAACTGTCTCTACCGATGTATCTGTCTTCTCATGTGCAACACGAATCATTTCTGGCGAGTATATTCTTCCACTAAGGGGCTCCCTCCAACCCCCATCACATTTGCTGAACTTCCCCTTATGATGTCGAATAACTGCATTCATATTTCCAGGGTACTTGGCGGCTATCCTTATAAGGGGAGGGTTGGGGTGGTGTCACAACCAAAGATGCCGTAGATGACTGTTGCAGGTGTGGTGGGAGTACCGTTGGTGGTTTGGGAATAAAAGGTTGTGGTGGTTGAATTGTTGATGGTGTTGGAATGAATGGCTGGACCTTTGGTGGGCTAGGAACAAAAGGCTAATTCTGCTTTTTGATGACTAGACTTGCTTCCCTTTCTGACCTCTCAACATAAAACTCAATTTGGTGTTCATCCATTAACTTTTGCAGCTTCTCCACAAACTTTGGGCACTGACGGATTTCATGTATCAGACCATGGTAAGGACAAACTTCCTCAGCATCTCCCTCTCCAAATTCTCCCTTCTCAATCATCTCTGCTTTTGTCAAGGCTTTGAACACTGCACTGTACGGCGCGTGCGCTACGCCTCCATATTTCTGTCTGATTTAGGCCCAATTTGGTGAGTTTCGAAAATGTTTAGGCTTAATTTGGAGCGCTTTAAAGGTTTGAGCCTAAATTGAGCAAGTTGCGAAAGGTTTAGGCCCAAATCGCATATTTGGCCTATTTCAGTCTTATGCAATTTTACGTTGCATGCCCCACAGTTCTGGAATGATAATCGCAATTTGCACTAGCGTTGTACCACCTAGGTATAAGGAATTGGGTCTATAGGAACCCTCTCTTTAACTGGATCGTCGACCTCTGATAAAGCGGCTTGAGTAACTGGCCGTAAGGATTGTGAAGTTACAGGGCTAGGGTTAGAAGGTCTCGGTTGAAATGGCGCCCCGCCTGCTGCATTTATACTACCTGGGTATTGGTAAGGATAGGGGTTTTGATGAGAAGGGGTATAGTACCCATAAGGCTGATAAGAATAATTGTACCCATAGGTCCTCGGTTGACGAGAATAATAGTGCTGCCCTGGTTCCTAGGCCTGAAATTGCTTTGCCCAACCTCATGAACCTTTCATTCTTTTTGCTTCTGATTTGCAGGGCCCTTCCTTCCAACATTTCCAAAAACTCCACTGCAAACCCCTGCTTCATAGGCCTCTCCCGCCACAAACAATCTAGTAAAGGAGTCAGTTGTTGCTTGGTACAATTTTCAGAAATATTCTTTCGGCAGTGTCTTTAGAAAATTGGAGTCTATTTCTGAATCTTTCATTTGTGGGTCCACTTCCAGGGCGATTTCCTTGAACTGTTAACCATACTCCTTATTTGTTTCACCTGGCTTCCTCTTCATACTCAGCAGTGTTTCCCGGGAAGGAGCCAACTCATCAATGTACTTGTACTGTGCTATAAAAGCATTAGCCATGTCATTCCATGTCTTGATCTGGCTAGGGTCCGATTTGTTGTACCACTTAAAGGATGAACCCGCAAGATTTCTCTGAAAGTAATGCATAAGCATATCATCTATACTATATGGCTGCATTTGGCGCACATATGTGTTAACATGGTCCTCTAGCGATCTGGTACCATCAAACTTTTCAAACTTTGGGACTTTGAACTTAGGCGGCAACACCATATCCTTAACTAGAGACACCTTGTCCACCCCCTTGAAGTACGCCTAGTTGCCACTTAATCCTTTGAGCTTTTCTTCCATTCAATCCCATAGTTTCTGAGTAGATTCTTCAATCATTTTCCTAGGGTCATCTTCAGCTTTCATCTCCGGGAATCTTCATGGAATTTCAACCAAATCATCCACTTGTATGTGGCCTGCCCCTCGATGATGTTGTGGAGGGATTGTAGGTGGAGATGGTTCAAACGTCATGTTAGCCATTGACACATTCGGACGCATGTATTGGCTTGCTGAGAAAAAGGTAGGAGCCTAGTGGGGGAGTTGGCACATTGACTTGAACCGTGCTTCCTGTTATCCTCGTTGTTGGTGTGGTTTCTACCCCAGTAGTCCTTCCCTGATCACTTGTTGTCCCTGAACCTCCTGGTTGAGTTAGACATTGCAGCCATCATCTCCATCATATGCTTAATCTTAGCATTTGTTGCCTCCTCCCGGCGCCTTGCTTCTTCATCCTGACGCCTCATTTCCTCCCTTAACTGTTGAAACTTTGCAGCCTGCTCATCCATTTTTCTAGTTTTAGATATGGTATTGTACTGTCCAATTTGCTGATGTTCTTTTCTGGGTGGAGCTATCTTTTAACACTTCATCATGATTTAAAACAACCATTAAGATTGTTATTATCTTTGCCAACAATTATTATTAACTAGTTTAATTAATGTTGTTATTATGTCAGTATAAGCATGATGCATGAGTGCGAGAATGCAAGAATCTAAATTGTCATATAACTTAAATAAAAGAAACTTAGATTAGAAGATAAGAGCTTAGTACAAATTGTTTTAAATACTTCTAATAACATCTGAATAGTGTTTTAGTACACTATCACTATTTCCTTATCATGTTTCTTAATAAATACATTTAAGTAATCCAGCACATTTCGTAGGCAGTCCATCAGTTTCTATCCGTAGGGGTCGGTAGGAAAAACTGCGCCAATAACTTCCTCCACTTGTTTCTTCAGCTCTCTGGCCATTCCCACTCCCTCCCCAATTTCAGCTAGCACATCAGTTAGGTTGTCATCACATTCCTCCCATGACCTAACCATATTGGAGATTTTGCACCCTGCCAGCAAAAGATGTTTTCCGAGGAACTGTATATCTGCCCAACGTTGCATCAACTCCTGCATGTGGTCCTTCTTGGTCTTTCTCATCAGATTAGCAAATTCTTCAGCCTCCTTCTTTCGGGCTTCCTTATTCTTCACCTTTAATTCTGCTATCATGTTTCGGGCTTTCTGAACTTCTTTTTTCAAGGAGTCTATTTCTCTTCTCATCCTGCTTGTGTCGCCCTCTAGCCTTAATTCCCGTTTCTTTGCCCTAACTTGGGATTTTCTCTGATGTTCAGCCCTAGCCATTGCCCTAATATTTTTGGCTTCCAAAACCCGGTTCTTTTCCTTTTCCTCACTTAGGCTAGCCCTTGCGTGGTCTCTATCAACTTCCATGCGCTCTGCTTCCTTTTTCAGGCGTTCAGCTTCTTTTTTCCATTCCTTTACCCGGTTTCTTTCATCTGTCATGGTTATCCTTCTCTTTCTCGAAATTTTGCAATACTCATGCAATTCGACATTGGTATCTCTAGTCTTGTATGTATTCAGTGTACAAATTCAAAATTTTTTACCAATTCATCATACTTCGTCTGTAACTCGTCCTTTTAATTCTTCATCTTTCCCCATTCACCAGACGTTTTGAAATCAAAATTGGATGCATCATCGATCTCCTTTTGCAACCAGGCTTCCTCTGCCTCATGCCTTGCCATTATCTCCTTCATTTAAGTACCATTTATGAGTCGCTCGTTTTCATACCTTAAATGGGTTAACTCATCCCATGCATCCTCTCCTATAGGGTACTGGAGATCTTTCGGTGGCGGAAGGAACATATCCTTTATCCTGCCCCTATGCCATTCTTTGTATTCTGGGGAAGCATCAGGCGTACAAGAGAATCCTAAGGTCAACCTTTTGGACTGAGGATGTGAACGTCTCCATTCTTGGGCAATGGCTCTTGCTCTATTTATTTCCTCCTTTGCATCGAAGGAAAATTCTAGGTCTTTAAGCCCATGGGTAGCCGGGATGAACTGATCAATCCCATATTCCTTTAATACTAGTATTGGGGAGTAAGTGGTTGTTCCCCATAAACCCATCAAGAATACCTAAGGTTCGTTGTTGAACTTGCAATACGGTCTATACTTGCTCCCTAGCCACGGAGCTCTCCACACAACCATTTTCTCGATACAATGTCTTAACCACTCTATCCACTCTTGTTTCGTTCTTTCAGGCCACTGGAACCCATTAAATACCGGAAATGGTCTCACTCCATCTTCATTCTCTATATAAAATTGGGGAAGCCCTCCTTTCATAGGCCTAAAGTGACTCCTGAACCATACACAAAGTAACTGTGAGCATCCCCTCATTCGACCTCTACATGTTCTCTTACAGTAACTCAATGACTGAAAGGTTTCGGCTAATATTCTTGGTACTGGGTTTCTACCATTTTCCAATTGCTCAAAGAAATCCACTACCGCTTCATCAATTACTCCTCTACTTTTCGGAAACAGCACTAATCCATAGATCAACAAGGCCAACACTCTTAATCCTCTTTCGTGGCCAAGATGGTTAGCTATCTATCTTAGAAGGAAAGCAGCCTTGAATCTCGTGGAGTTAGGATTCAACTTTTTAAGCATTATAAGTTGTTCACCCCATGTCTGACTCTTTATTCCAGTCATTTTTGTCATTTTCTTTTGCACCTGAGCTTGGAAATTCCTCCAATAAACCTTGCCAAGGTCTTCAACCGGTATCTTAAACAAATCCAAGTACTCCTCTTCAGTTGGCACCATGTCTATTTCTCCAAACACAAAACAAAGGTAACTTGAATCCCATGAGTATAACACCGCCTTGATTAGTTGATGGTCCACCTTGATATTTAGCAAATCAGCAATATCCCCGTATGATCGGTCGTCAGCAACCATAAAAATAAAATCCCAACAAACTCCTAACTAAGTAGATAGGGTAAGTAGGGGTCGATCCCACAGAGAAGGGTGATAGACTTTATCCGAAAATTCAGTCCTTAAAATCTCTCAAAACAGAACACAGAAAACAGAGGTTGACAGAAAACAATTAAACAGAAAACAATTAAACTAGAAAACAAAACAAAGTAAATTAAATCTAAGTCTATAACATATAAGAAAGAAAACAATAATTAAGGATATACTTCTTCACCAATGGTAGAAAACAATCAAATTAATTATGGGTCCTTGATTTAAAAGATAAATTCAGTATTAAATTCATGATGATAACTGGCCTAGGGAAAACCCTAACATGCTATTTAGGTAAGATTTCTCGCAAGAGCTTAAATTACCCCTTTTTCCTCCTAACTCATCGATTAGCCGCAAAGCCTTAAAGATTTGCTAGGATTCAAAGCATTAAGTTTTATTAATTCTTTCACACATGCTTAATAAATAAAACCATACAACAACCAGATAAATCTGATCACTGGCATGCAAACCCAATTAACCCGCCGTCAAGCGCAGCTAATTTGCTACATACGATCAAACTCATGTGCAAGCCTTGTTGTTTGGATCTAGCCAACAATCTCTCAAATTACCTCTTTACCGGCCGGAACAAATCAATAAAAATCAAGATTGTAGAATTATAACAGAGTTTAACATGCTATCTATCAAGAATAAAATACCAAATTATAAGAACAGAAATCTCACCATATTTAATTGATTGAACTCACCAAAGGATCAGAAGTATTAAGAATTTAGCTCCTCATGGATTTAGGAAAATCCATGAGAGACTCAAGAAAACTTACAAAACTTGAAAGGGGGCGAAACCTCCTCTTGAATAACCTAGGGTTGCCGCACCTCCCTATTGCTAGAGAGGGGGGCGGCACCCTTTGGCCTAAAAAACTAGATCTAAAACTAGAAGAAAAGAAAATATGTATGTGAAAATATTTTGGTGTGTGATTTGTGATACAGGAGGTGGCTATTTATAGTGGAACTAACCCTAAGAATTCCAATCCTAACTTGGAAAGGAGTCTAAGCCGGTTTTAGGGTCTAACTTAGAGTCCAAGTTGGGTTAAAAGTCATCCTAGAGTAGAATCCAAGTTAAAATAGGATCCTGAAATTTTGCTGAATTCGTGCAGAAACTTCAACGGCATTTTCGAGCTTGTAAACGGCAGAACTGGGTCTTGGACTTCAAAGGAAAGTTGTAGATCTCGGAGTTAGCTTTCCAACGCGTACTCATGGGCTTCAAACGGAGGTCTGAGCAGAAAGTTATGAATTTTCTACCAAAACGGCTCCTGAATCCTAATCCTGTTAGGACTAGAATCGGGAATCTACGGGATTTTGGTATTTCCTTGGATTTAGGAGTCATTAATTGGGATTTTAATTCCAATTAATATTTTATATGGGTTGAATATCTTCCCATATAAATTATCCATAAATACCAAAGCTTGAGGGCTTCTTCATGACTTGTCTTCAATTAAAACTCCAATTCTTCAATTCTTCCTCTTGAAATCGGCATCAAAAATCTTCAATGGTCTTCAAGTCTCCAATTTATCTTCAAATGGTCTTCAAACACGAACTTCGCATCTCCAAATCTATGCTCAAAATTGCTTTGCTCAAATCTGTGTAAAAAGTCATCAAAATAGCTACAAAAATAGTG